>CAUYQG010175147.1:0-17278 GCA_963574415.1 Tarsius wallacei | reverse complement strand
CTGTTGGGCTCAGGCGAGCCTCAGCCTTCCACGTGACTGGAACTACAGACGCACGCTACCACGCCCAGCTAATTTTCTTATTTATTGTAGAGATGAAGTCACACCAAGTTGCCCAGGCTGGTCTCCAACCCCTGGGCTCAGGCAATCCTCTTACCTTGACCTCCCAAAGTGCTGGGATTACAGGCTTGAGTCACCGTGCCCAGCCCAACCTCTTTTTTTTTTTTTTTTAAGAGACAGGGTCTCACTTAGTCACTAAGTTGGAGTGCAGCTGTGTGATCATAGTCACTGCAGCCTCAAACTCCTGGGCTCAAGTGATCCTCCTGCCTCGGCCTCTCAAGTAGCTAGCATCACAGGTGTAAGCCATATACCCGGCTTTTTTTTTTTTTTTAAGATATGGGGCCTTGCTATATTGCCCAGGCCAGTCTCAAAAGCGATTTCCCCGCCTCTGCCGCCCACAGTGCTGGGATTACAGGTGTGAGCCACTGTGCTTGGCCACTAGTTTATCTACTTCTGTACTCATCAGTGATAAACCCTGGGCACCTGCATGCACCTCCTTCCCGTTTTAACTCTTGGGCTGTGCAGTACTGTGGAAACATTTTGCTGACTTGGTCCTTCCTTGGGCTGCTTAAACATTCCCCGAGTTGTGTCTTGAGTGGGTTGGTGGGCTGGAAAACCCCTTCCTGAGCTGCTATCCCAAAACATCTTATGCTCTTTAGCGCCCATGCCCACGCCTACTTTGCCTCTGGCCAGGCATGGTGGCTCACCCCTATCATCCCAGCACTTTGGTAGGCTGATGCAGGAGGATCGTTTGAGGCCAGGAGTTCAAGACCAGCCTGGGCAACATGGTGAGACCTCATCTCTATAAAAAAAAATCAAAATAACTAGCCAGATGTGTGGATGCACACCTGTAGTTCCAGCTACTTGGGAGGCTGAGGCAGAAGGACTGCCAGAGCCCAGGAGGTCGAGGCTGCAGTGAGCAGTGATCGTGCCACTGCACTCCAACCTGAGTGACGGAGTGAGACTCTGACTCAATAAGAAAAAATGTAACCCTGCACCCACTTTACCAAGAATATGAAAGCCACTCAGCATGAAGACCATCTCCCCTGCACCTTGCAGGATCTCTGCATCTAAATCGTTCCCTCTAGGATCAGAGTAAACCATTCCTTTTCCACTCAAAGGGACCCACATCCTCTGGGTTGCATTCTATTCCCCGCCGGCTCCTCCATGGGAAAGCAGCGGTGGGGCGGGGGGTGCTGTCCACAGGACTCATTTGTGACTGGAGGACCAAGTGGGAGGTGCCGTGTGTCGGGCTAGGCATGGCTGGTGCCATAGGGGTGAAAGTATTCACCAAGACAGTGATGAATTCAGAGAGGTAGATTTATTGAAGGGAGAAGGCATTGTGAAGAACGCAATGGGCGGGACAGCAAGGGAGAGTGTCCACTGTCTACAAAGAGGCAGGTATCAGGGTCTACGGCGGGTCAGGGAATTGCCTCTGTGACACGGAGATGTGTGCAAAAGGAAATTGACTACATGTTGGGCTAGAGGTTTGTAAAGCAGCTGATTGTGGTGTTTTGTTTCTTTATAGGTTTGATGAGCAGCAATGTTTAACTGCTTTTTGTTTACTGAGAACTAACAGCAAATGTTTCGCAGCTGGCCAGTGGGCTTCTAACACTCTTGCTGTGGTCAGTAAATGTGTAAAATTTCATCTTGAGATCCCTTTTATGAATATCATTTACCCAGTTGTTGCTGGCCTAATCGGGCCACCTGTTTCTCCACATAAGGGAGGGTGAGGTGTGTTAAAGGGTGGCCACCTGAGTAACAAGGGCTCCCTATAAGATAGTCTTTTAGCTGAGGTGCGTGGAATGCCTGAGCTCGCGGGTTCAAGACCTGCCTGGGCAACTCGGCAAGACCTCATCTCTTACAGTAAATTAAAAAAAAATGAGCCGGGCGTGGTAGCGCGCGCCTGTAGTTCCAGCGACTTGGAAGGCTGAGGCGGAAGGATCGCCAGAGCCCAGCAGGTCGAGGCTGCCGTGGCTGAGAGCGGCCACTGCACTCCAGACTGGGTGACAGAGTGAGACTCCAACTCAAAAAAAAAAAAAAAGATAGTCCTTTAAACATTTGAGGACAGATCCCCATTCTTGAAGGTTTCAAGTCTCCTTATTAACAGAAATCATTCTTGAATGTGCTTCAGCTTGAATGCATCCAGTGGTATTGCTGGTAAATGTTTAACAACTGGTTCTCCAAGGCGGAGGGTGGGGGGAGCCCAATCTGCAGTGTTTGCCAATTTCCGAGGTGTAAATACTCCCACTATGACCGATTTCAAGCTACTGGCATGACATCAATGAATAAAGACTAAGGAAAAGATGCTCACGGTTGGAATCAACTTCAGCATAGCACTGTCGGCATCTACCTTCAATTGTTGCAACTAGAGAGGAAAACGACACTGAGGAGGGTTAGAAAAACTCCCTCCTCTTGTGACCACCTTTGTAATAACCGATTCAGGCAAGACTTGTCAATGGATGCTAACATCGTGGCGTGGAGATGTAAGGTATTGTCCAGACATAGACTCTTCTCCCCCTATACCTGGCTCCTTCCTGCTCCCTCCCTCAAGGAGTGGCCTCTGGCTAAGGCGTGCAGTTGACCGAGCAACGCTTAAAGCAACGTAGGCGTCATGCTTAATCAATGCAATTGTAAACACTTAGAGAAATTTGAATAATTTGATTATAAAACTGCTTGCCTACTGTCTGGAGGCATGGGTTCTTCCCCGACTGGCCGCCATCGGTGCCTCCTGTAAGTTCTAATAAAATACTTTCTCTCCCTGCTAGACCTCCAGGTGACTTCTTGGGAATAGGTAAGCAAGCCCTCTCGGATTTGGGGTTACCATGTTACAGAAGGATTGTTAGGAGGAAGTGTATGTGCACAGTATCAAGGTGTCTCCTCTTAGATCATAGGGTACCTTCACGTAGCTCATTCTGGTGGGTGTCCCCTTAACTAAATTTACCATGACCACCAGTGAAGAAACAAATGGATATAACCTGCCTTCTGAACAGGATTTGTAAAGCATTACTGCCAAGAATGTTTAACCTACATCAAACAAAGAAACCCAAGTCAAGGGACAGTATGCCCAGCAATAGGCCTGTATTCCTCAAAAAATCAATGTCGTGAAATACAGTGAAAGTCAAGAAGCCATTCTAGATCAAAGAAGACTAAAGAGACATGAGAACCACATGTGTAATTCTGGATTGAATCCTGCATCGGGGTTAAAAAAAATTGTCATCGGGGACATTACTGGGGCAACTGAAGAAAGTTAAATATGGACTACATACTGTGTTCACAATCGTATTGTGTCAGTTTGAATTTTCTGAATTCAGGAATTGTATGGTGGTGCTATAACGCAATGTCCTTGTTCTTGTAAATATACAGTATTTAGGGGTGAGGTTTGCAACTTACCGTGAAATTATTCTGCAAAAATTCAAATGGTAATAATAATTAAGAGAGAGAGAGAGATGGAGGGAGGGGAGAAAGAAGGAGGGAGGGGAGAGGCAGAGAGAGAAGACGGATGCTTAGTATAGCTTCCAATGTCTCTGCGGATTTAAAACTTTTTTCAAAATAAAAAAATTGAAAAACAAGGCCATGTGTGGTGGCTCATGCCTATAATCCCAGCTCCTTGGGAGGCGGAGATGAGAGGATTGCCTGAGCTCAGGGGTTTGAGACCAGCCTGAGCAACTTGGCAAGACCACAACTCCACAATAAATAAAAAAAATTAGTTGGGCATTGTGGTGGATGACTGTGGTTCTTGCTACTTGGAAGGCTGAGGTGGAAAGGATTGCCTGAGCCCAGCAGGTCAAGGCTTACATTGACCAACGGTGTGCCACTGCACTCCAGTGTGGGTGATAGAGTGAGAGTCCGACTCAAAAAAAAAAAAAGAAAGGTAAACACTAAGAAGCCATCTAACCCGCCTGGAGCCACACAGGACTGTGACCTGCTTACTCCAAACACCGCGCCTCTGCTAACGTAACTTTGATTTCCGTAGCTTTTGGTGGGCAGCTGTATCACACATCTACTCATATTAAGCATTCTGCCAATTTCAA
Source organism: Tarsius wallacei (assembly GCA_963574415.1). Lineage (NCBI taxonomy): Eukaryota > Metazoa > Chordata > Mammalia > Primates > Tarsiidae > Tarsius > Tarsius wallacei. Next base: position 13,187 of record CAUYQG010175147.1, on the reverse strand, counting down.
ACCCTAAGCCTTGCTTTAAAAATTGTTGTCAAGCCAGGCGCAGTGGCTCACGCCTATGATCCCAGCACTTTGGGAGGCTGAGGTGGGAGGATTGCTTGAGCCCAGGAGTTTGAGACGAGCCTGGGCAACACAGCTAGACCTCTTCTCTATAAAAAGACAACAAAGCACACAAGTAGCCGGGAGTGGTGGCATGCGCCTATAGTCCCAGCTACTCAGGAGGCTGAGGCGGAAGGATTGCCTGAGCCCAGGAGACGGAGGCTGCAGTGAGCTATGATCGCGACACTGCACTCCAGCCTGAGTGACAGAGTGAGACTCTGACTCAAAAACAACAACAAAAAAACACCTTTTTTTATGGTTAAGACACAGCTTCCCCATTCCGCGCACGACTTCAGTCCCTAGGAATTGACCAGGTCTGAACTATCTCTCTGGGTTTCAGGCTCATTTTGGATTCAGATTCTGCATTCCTTTGAATTCAGTGCAGAGCTCTGTGAACCACAAAGAAGGTAAACATGTCACCTGGGACATGGAACTACATGTAACAAAAAATGTACCAAGCATTCACAAAATGCAAAGCAGTGGGTTGGGTACAAGGAAATAGACAAGTAAGTAAGATGAGATTGTTGACCATCTTCCAGTCTCTTGGAATCGGGTCTTACACTTCTTTGGTCACCCTCCTGCAACCCACAGTAAAGAGCATGCATTAGGCACTTAATTAATGCCTGATTTGACCTTATGTAGTAGCCAGGCACAAGGCCTCAAGAGCCAGTTTCCTTAAGAGATGATACAACGAATAATCAAATGCATGGAAAACTTTATGAGATCATTAGCTATCAAAGAAACGAAAAAAAAAAAAAAGCCAGCTTGGGCAACATTGGGAGACCCCATCTCTACCAAAAAAAAGTTTTTAAAAAAAATTAGCTGGGCATGTTGGTGTGTGCCTGGAGTCCCAGCTACTCGGGAGGCTAGGTGAAAGGATCCCTTGAATCCAGGAGTTCAAGGCTGCCATGGCCTGTGATCGCGCCACTGCACTCCAGCCTGGGTGACAGAGCGAGATCCCATCTCTAAAAATATAAAAGTAAATGTGAAAAGGCAATCTCTTTAAAAATAATGGGACTATGCTACATCATGCTGGCAAGACTACGGTGAACACTACTGTGTTTATACACTGCTGATGACTGCGCAAAATACTTTTGGAAAGCAATTTGGCAAACTATGTCAAGAGCCATAAAAATGTTCACATCCTTTGTAAAATAATCTCACTCCTGGGAATTTACTCTAAGGAATAATCCAAAAGAAGGGAAATTCTATAGCACAAAGAAATTTACTGCTCTCTTATTTGCAGCAGTAAAAACCTAGAGAAGTCAAGAGTGGGCAATTAAAAATAATTAAATCGTGGCACATCAACCAGACGGACTTCGATGACACCCTAAAAATGACAACCACGAGGCCTGCTATGTAACAGTGTGGGAAAAGCACATGGTATAATAGTAGACAAACACACATAAGAGTTGAAAGAAAAACCTAGGATTACTGAAGACAACTGACTTTAGAACAGTGGAATTATGAGCGTGGTCCTCTGTACCTTAGGGGGATTGGTTCCAGGACCCCCTACGAATACCCACATCCAAGGATGCTCAAGTCCCCAAGCTGGCCCTTTTGTATCTCCTGGTTTTGCATCCTCAGATTCAACCAACCATGGTTAGAGAGAGGCCTCAAAGGAAACCAAACCTGCCAGCACCTTGAACTTGGACTTCCAGCCTCCAGAACAGTGAGAAAATGAACGTCTGTTATTTAAGCCGCCCAGTCTGTGGTGTTTTGTTATGGCAGCCAGAGCACACACATAAAGACCATAATAGACAAGCCAGCCAGGCAGAGATAAAGGTCTGACCAGAAGCCTGGCACCATGGATTGGTCATTAGGGACACCACCAAGTATGCCCAGGGCCAGAGAGAATCGAATGAGGCCCCTTTTGCTGTCTTCAGCCCACTGAGTGGAACGCCCAGCTTTCTGAATTCAGGAATGGGTGGGTCCTGGAATCTGTGTTTCTAATAACACCTGCCACACACACACTCTGCCCCATTTCTGTTTTGGCGATCAAATGCACTATTCCCTTAGCTCTTGGATTTCTCTATTCTCCTGAAGTCTCTTCTTTCTCTCCCTGTAAACAGAGGGGGAGACATGGTCAGGTGGTCAGAATGTCCCATTGGACTTTCAAGGGTAAACCTGCTTAAAAATCCTAAGAGTGAGAGATTCCACTTCTGGGTACCCACTCAAAGAAACTGAAAGCCTGGGCGGATATCTGCACGCCGTTGTTCATAGCAAGATTGTTCATAGAAGCCGAAAGGTGGACGGAACCCAAGTGCCCTTCCACGAATGAATGGATCAGGAGAATGTGTGTCTATCATACGATGGGATGGTATTCAGCCTTACAGAAGAAGGACATTCTGACCCATGCTAGAGCACGGATGAACCTGGATGACATTGTGCTACGTGAAAGAAGCCAGTTGCAAAAGATAAATATTGTGTGATCCCACTGGTATGAGGTCCCAGAGACAGAAAGTAGAACGGAAGTTGCCGGGGGCTGGAGAAAGAGGAGTTGGTGTTTGATGGGGGCAGAGTTTCAGCTTGGAGACAGAAAAAGAGTTTGGAGGTCATGGTGGTGATGGTTGCACAGCAATGCAAATGTACTTCATGTCACCGAACCTGACACTTAAAAGGGTTAAAATGGGTCAGATATGGTAGCTCACACCTGTAAATCGAGCACTTTGGGAGGCTGAGGTGGGAGGACTCCTTAAAGCCAGGAGTTCAAGACCAGCCTGGGCAACATAGCGAGACCCTCCATCTCTGATAAACAAACAAATTAATTGATTAATAATTTTTTTAAATGGTTAAAATGGTCAATGTTAGGTTCTGTGTATTTTACCACAATAAAAAAGAAATTCCAAAGATTTACAAAGGCGGGGATGGGAGGGGTGGGGGTGGGAAGATGGACAAAGCCTCAGGCTGGGTCTCCGGACTCGTCCCCAGGGGGAGGGTGGCGACATAGGAGAGGGTCTGGCTGGATCCTCGCAGGCTCCAGGCGAGCAATTACTCAGACTCAGCCCGGCCCCACCCGAGGCCACATGATCGATGGCACCTCCGGGAGGGATGCAAGGAGCCCCAGCTCAGCTTTCCACAATTGAAGTTTCAGGACCTGGCCTGGGGCCCGGGGTTTGGAGCCTTCTCTCCCTTCCATCCAGTGGGCCTGTTCTGTGGGCAGGTCCGGAGGGCCCTCCTGGGTGGGAAGGCCCGGCCTGAGGCCCCATGTGCTTGGGGTTTGTGTGGCTGGGGACTGGAGAGCCCTTCAAACTGGCCAGTCCCACGGGGCTTGGTGGGGCACATTCCCAAGTCCCTCTCCAAGGAAGAAAAACAAACAGCTGAGAGCAGGCAACTCCAGCTGGAGGACATACTCCAAGACCGAAGGGGGGAAAAAAATGATCCCAGCCCCAAAGGCCCAGTTACATGGAAAGCAACGGGCTGCAGAGGGGAACGGGCACTTTTCCATAAGCCCCAGTTTGATCAAGGAAATTTAAAAATCCATCCTTGAGAGTTCATGCGTTTTGCTTGGTAATTTGCAGTGTGGTATTACAGACCTCTTTGTACAACTGTGTGTATTATAACTATAAAAACAGAGCTTGTAAAAAAAAAAAAAACCCATATGGCCGGGCTGTGTGAACTGAGTGCAAATGGGTGGAACAGAGCTGGCTTGGTACTAACCTTCCTTGTGGGAAGTCACCCTCCTTGTCTCTCACTCCTGGCTGCCTCAGTTTCTCCACTTACCTCATGCTGAGAGGCCTGTGGTATGGTGGACAGCAGGAATGTGGACATCTACCTAGAGCCTGGTCTCAGCCCCCTGGCTTATGAGGAGAATCCCCACCCCATCCCCCACCCCCATCCTCCCTCATCCACGCCTGTATCACAATGGGCCTGATGCCCATGCGTGAGGACACTCCAGCCTGCACATCCAGGCCCCAACCCCACCCAGCACCAGCAAATGGCTTCCCCTTGGCCAGCACTGTAGTCACCCTGGAAGAAAGCTGAGCCTTCAGGGAAGGGGACACCACAGTCCCTGGTCCCTGGAGCATATCTCAGAAGGAAGGGAACGTAGGTATGTTCTCTTAGTCCCGAGGATTCCTCACCTTTTGGGTTGGGACATGACCAGGTGAGGATCAGGCTGGGGCCCTCCAGCATGTGGGCTCCAGTACAGACATCTGGGTCTCAGGGTGACACTGACCACGTCCATCCTTAGCAACTGCCCAGAAACTTAGACGTTTTCCCTTGAATAGATGTTAACAAACACCGTCCATGTACCCATCCAACCAATCTAAGATAATGTTCTAGGACGCCTATTTGATGTCAGGTTCTATGAGAAAAAAATAGGTCAGTGTGGATGAAGCTGTTTATTTTGTGGGCCTTAACCAATCATGGCCCTTATATTACCATATACTGGAACTCCCTCTCAGGAGGAAACCTGGGTGCTTAGATGCATTATCTCATTTAAAGGTCGCCACGTTACTCAGAGGCTGGTACTGGGATCTCTACTTTACAGATAAGGAAACTGGAGCCCAAGGAGGTTAAGCAACCAGCCCAAAGTTTTCTATTTTTTTTTTTTTTTTTTGGAGGGGGTCGGAGTCTCACCCTGTCGCCAGGCTGCAGTGCACGCTCACGGCCACCACAGCCTTGACCTGCTGGGCTCAAGCAGTCCTCTGGCCTCGGCCTCCCAGAGTGCTGGGATTATAGGTATGAGCCACTGTGCTCAGACTCTTTCTTTCTTTCTTTCTTTTTTTGAGTTGGAGTCTCACTCTGTCACCCAGGCTAGTCTCAAACCCGTGGGCTCAGGCAATCCTCTCAACTCGGCCTCCCAAAGTGCTGGGATTATAGGCGTGAGCCACCACGCCCGGCCTCAAAGTTTTCTAAAAAGGAGCAGAATGACCAGCCTAGGCAACACGGCAAGACCCCATCTATACAGAAAATACAAAAATTAGGTGAGTGCAGTGGTGCACTAGCTACTTCAGGAGGCTGAGGTGGGAGGATTGCTTGAGCCCAGGAGTTTGAGGCTGTAGTGAGCTATGATCACACCACTGTTCCCCAGCCTGGGCAACAGAGCAAGACCCCATCTCTTAAGTCTAAATAATTTCAAGGCCATGTGGATGATATAGAAGTATTCAAATATGACCCTTGTCCATAAGGAGGTCACAGTTTGGTGGGGAATCGGACATAGAAAACCAGCATCTAATACAAGAGCAGGGGACAAAAGCTGTCCTAAATGGAACAAAATGAGGACTCCAAGGTGACCCCTGAGGACCCAGAATTGTCCAGACCTGGAGTTCTCCAATAGAACCGCTAAAGAGCCCAAAGCAGAAATTTGTTTTCTCGGTAGCCAACGACCAGTGACCATCGATATATCAAATGATTAGGTCTCTGAGGCTCACAGGGGCACTGCCTCCTGCCCAAGACCACACCTGCCCATGGCCACACACCCAGTGGCAGTGCTGAGGCCGAGAGAGGAAGGCTGGACCCCCAGTGCAGAGACGTGTCCCGTACAGTGCAGCCACTGACTTGACCACGGCTACAAGGTGAGGCAGAAGGAACAGTCTAATCTAGAATGTGCATGTGCCCTATGTTGGGGAATGTGTCTCATGTACCCACCAGAGGAAGCAAGGTCCTTCCTCTTCCTCATGGGAGGGTGGTGCCCCGAGACTCAGATAAAGAGGAGGAAGCCCTTGGCCAGGTGCGGTGGCTCAAGCCTGTAATCCCAGAACTTTGGGAGGCTGAGGCGAGATAATTGCCTGAGCCCAGGGATTCGAGACCCGCCTGGGCAACTTGGCGAGACCTCATCTCTACAACAAATCAAAAAATTAGCCAGGCGTGGTGGCACGTGCCTGTAGTTCTGGCTACTTGAAAGCCTGAGCCAGAAGGATCGCCGGAGCCCAGCAGGTCAAGGCTGCGGTGGCCAGGAGCGGCCACCGCACTCCAGTCTGGGTGACGGAGTAAGACTCCGACTCAAAAAAAAAAAAAAAGAAATGAAGTCTTTGTAGAGATAATCAAGTTTGAGATTATATTGGTTTAGGGTGGCCCTAAACACAGTAAGACTGGTGTCCTTATAAAGATGGAAATCTGACCCTGCACAGTGGCTCATGCCTATAATCCCAGTAGTTTGGGAGGCCGAGGTGGGAGGACTGCTTGAGTCTAGGAGTTTGAGATCAGTCTGGACAATATATCCAGACCTCATCTCTGCAAAAAGTAAAAAGATTAGCTGGGCGTGCTGGCATGCACCTGTAGTCCCAACTACTTGGGAGGTTGAGGCAGAAGGATTACCTAAGCCCAGGAGGTCAAGGCTGCAGTGAGCCATGATAGTGCCACTGCACTCTAGCCTGGGTGACCAAGCGAGATCCTGATCCAAAAAAAAAAATAGCTGGGCACAGTGGCTCACACCTGTAATCCCAGCACTTTGAGAGGCGAAGGTGAGAGGACTGCCTGAGCCCAGGGGTTTGAGACCAGCCTGGACAACTTGATGAGACCTCATTACTACAAAAAATTAAACAAATTAGCTGGGCCTGGTGGCACACGCCTGTAGGTCCAGCTACTTGGAAGGCTGAGGCAGAAGAGTCGCCTGAACCCAGCAGGTCGAGGCTGTGGTGGCTGTGAGTGTGCCATTGCACTCTAGCCCGGACAACAGAGTGAGACTCCAACTCAAAAATAAACAAAATAAGCCGGGCTTGGTCGCTCAGCCTGTAATCCCGCGCTTTGGGAGGCCGAGGTGAGTGGATTGCCTGAGCCCGCGGGTTCGAGACCCGCCTGGGCAACCCGGCGAGACCTCATCTCTACAATAAATCAAAAATCAGCCAGGCGTGGTGGCGCGCGCCTGTCGTTCCAGCTCCTCGGAAGGCTGAGGCGGAAGGATCGCCGGAGCCCAGCAGGTCAAGGCTGCGGTGGCCGGGAGTGACCACTGCACTCCAGTCTGGGCGACGGAGTGAGACTCCAACTCAAAAATAATAAATAAATAAATAAATAAATGAAATAAAATAGATAAATAAAAAGATGGAAAGTTGGACACAGAGACACAGACACACAGGGGGAGGGCCGTGTGAAGATAGAGGCACAGATTACAATGATGTCTCTAAAAGCCAAGAAACGCCTAGGATGGCTGACATCACCACGAGCTGGAAGAAGCCAAAAAAGAGTCCTTCCCTAAAGCCTCCAGAGGGAGTGTGGCCTGTGCTGACACCTTGATTTTGGACTTCCAGCCTCAGAGCGGTGAGAAAATAAACTTTTGCTGTTTTAAGTCACCCAGCTTGTGGAACTTTGTTATAGCAACCCTAGGAAACTGACGCACCAAGGAATCATTTCCTCATGACTCATAAGGAGAAGCCCTTGGCCGGGCGTGGTGGCTCCAGTCTGTAATCCCAGCACTGTGGGAGGCCGAGGCAAGAGAATTGCCTGAGTTCAGGGGTTCGAGACCAGACTAGGCAACTTGGCAAGACCTCAAACTGTCATTTTCTCACAGTTCAAATACGAGGGTTTGGATGGAGATGCCAGTAGGCATGGACCACGTCTTTGCACAGTCAGTGGTCAATGCGTAACCGAGAATTTCCATTTCAGACTTTGAGAAACTTTTTTTTTTTTTTTTGAGTCAAGGTCTTACTCTGTCATCCAGGTTGGAGTGCGGTGGCACAATCACAGCTCACCACAACCTCAGCCTCCTGGTCTCAGGCGATCCTTCTGCTTCAGCCTCCTGAGTAGCTGGGAGCAACAGGTGTGCACCATCCTGCCCAGCTGTTTTTTTAAAATTTAGAAACGAGGTCTCACTATGTTGCCTAGGCTGGTCTCCAACTCCTGGGTCCACCTCTCAAGTGCTGGGATTATAGGCATGAAGCCACTGTGCCCAGCCATCAGCCTAAAATTTTGATTTTTTTTTTCATTTGAGACATGAGCCTCACTATTTCCCCCTCTGCCGGCTTTTGGAATCAAGGCACTTTCCTTCCACTCCATCTCATGCTTGTCCTTTTTGGCCTGCAAACCATAGGTGGCAGAACTTGGAAAAAGTGACCTCTCTTTCTCTGCCTTTGAGACCACTGCCTAAGGACACAAGCTGAATACCCCACCGACCACCACTGCTTCCCTCGGTCCTGAGTGCTGTTTCTCATAGCTACCACGACCTTTCTTGTGGGCCCAACAGCAAAAACCTTTTGCACGTATTCACAGAGGCAGCATAATTAAACATCCTGCCATCCCATGTAAATTAGTGCAAGCCTTCCACAAAGCTTTAAAAATGTACGTCCACTTTGACCCATTAATGCCACCCATAGGAATCTGTCCTAAGAAAAGCACTGGCCATCTGGACAAGGGTTTGTGTGCAAGTGTTACTTATTGTAGCAAAGCACTGTGGGGCAAAATGGATTTTCTCCCCCTCTCCCTTCACCCCCCTCCTGGTCAAGACACATACCAACTTCTTTGAGGGCCAGCCAGGTCCCAGCCAAGTCAGGGTAACAGAAGGCAGGCTTTTGAAACAAGCCACAAAGAGTCAGGAAGGCAGGAACTCTTTTGAGCACAGCAGAGCCCAGGGTCTCGCCCAGAGCAGGTCACTTTTGCAGGACAAATGTCTGACGTGCATAGACGTCTGACCCCAGCAGAGCCCAGGAGGGCTGCTTTCCTTCATTCCTTTCTCTGTCTCTAAAGCCTGATCCAGAGGGAAACCAGATGGCCCAGAGGCTGACAACCGGGGCCATTCAAATCATGACTTGACTCCCAAAAAAGGTCGAAGTTTGTTTTCTTTTAAATTAGCAAAGCCATAGGCTTTGAGAATCACAAGGGGTGCAGACAAGCCTGGGTCTGCGTCTGAGGGACGGACAGCTGGGACCTCTGAGGAGGGAGCCTGGGATTCACGTCCCACTCTGCCACCCGGAGCAGGACGCTTCTCCTCCTGGGTCTCTGTCCCATTTAAAGTCAAGGAAGACCTCCTCCTCCCCAGCTCAGATTGTACTTGTAATTCTGCCTCTCCCTTGCTTGTGCCCTCAAGACACTTGTCCAGTTTCTGTCTGTGGTTCTTCATGGACGTGGGGAGCCCCTGCTGGCAGGGACCTTAAACCAGGAGAGGGACCGGAAGAGACCGCTGGCCCCACCTGGGGGGTTGCTGGGAACCCCTCCAGGGCAGTCAAGACAAGGCTGGGGGCTGTGTGTCAGGGTGAGGGAAAACTCCCGTGGCTTTTTTTTTTTTTTTTTGAGTTGGAGTCTCATTCCGTCGCCCAGACTGGAGTGCAGCGGCCGCTCCCAGCCACCACAGCCTCGACCTGCTGGGCTCCGGTGATCCTTCCGCCCCAGCCTTCCGAGTAGCTGGAATTACAGGCATGCGCTACCATGCCCAGCTGATTTTTTTTTTAATTTTATTGTAGAGATGAGGTCTCGCCAAGTTGCCCAGGCAGGTCTCGAACCCGCGGGCTCAGGCAATCCACTCACCTCGGCCTCCCATGGTGCGGGATGACAGGCTGAGCCACCGAGCCCGGCTCCCATGGCTTTTTTAAAGGGTGGTTTTATTAAGAACCCCTGCAACGCTGGAGGAAATTGAAAGACAGCAATGTATACCCTTAGCCCTCCCGCCCACTCTTGACACAGTCGCTTTCATTTCTCCAAATTCCCCTCTACCCTTTGTCCTTCTGTGTCCGTGTGTTTGCATAATGTGTGTATACACACAAGGGGGTGCCCTTTTCAATCTTAGCATGATTCATAAACACTCTTCCACATGGCCTCCCAGTTGTCATTTGCAAGGACTGCGTAATATTCCTTCCTGTTGAGTTATCATCATTTGGCTAAACAACCCCCGAGACTGCAAGGCGAGGTGCTTTCCAGCTTTGAGTGATTATGAAAAATGTGGATAAGAGTTTTAGGCATATGCCATTTTCCGTCTTTGTAATCATTTCCTGGAGACAAACGGAATAGGATTTCTGGGCCAAAGCTTATAAACCACTTTTATAGATCCTGAAAGGTCAGTGGCTTCCTCAAGGACCCTAGCTTGTTTAGCTAAGCAGCTACAGCTCAGGGTCAGGGGACAAGTGTTACCGGGCAACTAAGAGATGCCTTTTCTCCACTCCTCCTGGAAAGATGCAGTTTTTCCAAAACTCTGGCAGACAATATAAGGAAAATGCACAGAAGACAGCCGGCCGGATCCTGTTGTTTTTGACAACAGCAAGAAGGAGAAACAGGCGGGGGGTGGTGGCTCATGCCTGTAATGTCAGCGCTTTGGGAGGGCGAGGCGGGAGGATGGCTTGAGGCCAGAAGTTCAAGATCAGCCTGGGCAACATAGCAAGATCCCCTCTGTACAATTTTTTTTTAATGGAGAGACAAAGCATTTTGCATGGCGTGACTCAGCATGGCGGGGCTCCATGGGGACCCCCACTTCCCACCCTCACAGGGGGCACCTTCACCTTCTAGAAGTTACTTCAGACACGGTCCTCACTGCCCACCCCGTGCTTATCCAGCGGCTGCGTGGGGGAGGGGCTCCAAGATTCTTCTAGAGAGGAGATCCCTGAAACAAGGGGCGCCGGCACTGGCAAGTCACTAAATGTGAGCCGAGCTCGGGTTGGGGCTCTCACCAGAGACAGACACAGCAAAGGACTCTTGAAAGAGGTCTACCACGTCCCTGAGCTGGAGTGGAACCCAGGCATGCTTTCCTTCCCAGGTTCCCTAAGGAGGAGAGCCTGTGAAATGGGCCACACCAACAGCCTGAGACGGACATACAGCAGGGGGGATCCCTGACCGGCCCCTTTTGTTTCCTGCATCCCTTGGATTGCTCCAGGGGATCTCAGAGAATGCGGGGAATCTCAGGAAGATTCCCAGCACTTTGGGAGACCGAAGTGAGAGGATCACTTGAGGCCAGGAGTTCGAGACCAGCCTGGTGCAACATGGTGACACCCCCCCCCAACTCTACCAAAAAATAAACAATTTGCCAGGTACAGTGGCTCATGTCTGTAATCCAAGCACTTTGGGAGGCCGAGGTGGAAGGAAGGAGGGTAGAGAAGGGCTGGCGCCCGGGGACACTGCCAGCTGCCGGACCACCCTGAGCTGCCCAGCTGGGCAAAGGAAGACTCGGGCTTTTCATCTGCAATAGAAGCATGGTGTGAGGCAGATATCATTCTAATAACACGAAACAGGCCATCTGCCTGGAGGCTACGGCTGCGGACCACCAGGCTCCACGGGCACCGGAGAGAGGCCAGGGAGGGCCACCCCCCCATCCCACCTCTACCCCACAGCCTGGAGACCAGCTGGCGACGAGAGGAGCCTCCTTTCCTCCCTCCTGACCCTCCCACCAAATATCTGGCACCTACATATACAGGAATCCATTGCTTATCTGAAATTCCAACTAACTGGGCTCCTATGTTTTTATTCGCTAACTCTGGCAACTGCAGTGGCAATGCCTGGGGGGTGCAGGTGGAAGCCTCTCGGGGCTCCTAGGGCATGAGCATGGGAGGCGGGGAGGCCAACCTAGGAGCAGTGCTTGGGTTGGGGTTCACACAGCTGGGTAGACCACGGCGTCATTTACAGAGATGGAGGGGGCTGGAGGAGAAATAGGTCTGGGAGGGAAGCTGAGCGCCACATTCTGAGACTGAGATGCTTATCAAGCAGGGAGGCCATGAGGAGGCAGTTCAACATATCAGTCTGGAATTCAGGGCGAAGGCCAAAGGTGAAGATCAAGATGGAATCTGCTAGAACTTGACGAAGGTCACCAAGACAAGGGGGAGGGTTAAAAAAATTACCTGTTGGGCCAGGCTCGGTGGCTCAGCCTGTAATCCCGCGTCTTGGGAGGCCGAGGTGAGTGGGTTGCCTGAGCCCGCGGGCTCGAGACCCGCCTGGGCAACTTGGCGAGACCTCATCTCTACAATAAATCAAAAATTAGCGGGCGTGGTAGCGCGCGCCTGTAGTTCCAGCCACTTGGAAGGCGGAGGCGGAAGGATCGCCGGAGCCCAGCGGGTCGAGGCTGCACTCCAGTCTGGGCGACAGAGTGAGACTCCAACTCAAAAAAAAAAATTACCTGTTGGGTACAATGTTCACGATTTGGGTGATGGGCACCCTGGAAGCCCAAATCTCACCATTATGAAATCTATCCATGTAGCAAACCTGCATATATACTTCCTAAACCCATAATGCAATAAATATAGATTTAAAAAAGAAGAGAAGACAGACAAGGCCTGAACTCCCAGCTGCTCTAAGATTGACCTCCAAGGCAGGTGGGAACGGGCAGAATGGGACACCCAGTGATTGCATCACTGAAATAAATGGAATGTTTTAGAACCTCTGTTTTGAGATTTACAGGGAAACATTTGTGGAGCCCCTGGTTTAAGCAAGGCATCGTGCAAAGGCAATTTGTGTTATCTCACTGGATCTTCATGATACTAATGGCAAATCCTTATTATCCCCATATTCATTATTTTTTAAAATGAGGCTCCGAGAGGCTCAAACAACTGCCCCAGATCACAGCTCAGAAATGATCAAGCTGATATTTGAATGCAGGTTTGCAGGTTCCCAAATTTCTGTTCTCCTCTGTGACTTACAGCGTATTTTACACAGAGCTGCTCGATCCTCATGGCTGGAGCCTGTCTTTATTCTGCTTCTCATCTTCCTAATCTCAGACAGCGCCTGGCACATCATCCACACTCAGTAAGTGTCTGTTGCTTGGGATTTGATGGGAGAGGGCCCCAAGCCTCAGGCGGGGTCAGCCAAGGCACGATGCCTACAGGGTTGTTGCAGAAATTCCCAGAACTTATAACTTCTCTCCAAAAGGGTGGAGGACAAGAGCTTGTTAGTTGCTCTGCCTTGATCCCAGGCCAAACTCAAAGCCGCCAGTTACGTAGCTCTGGGCACGCCCAGCAGAAGATAGCCCCAGAAAGCAGAAGGAATGCTGGGCTTAGGGGTGCAAAGCCGAGCCATGCAGAGGAAGTGCATAACTGCAGAAGGGAGTGGGGGACTAACTCCAGCCCCTTCCTGCTTTCTTTTCTTTTCCTTTCTGTTTTTGAGTTGGAGTCTCACTTTTGTCACCCAGGCTGGAGTGCAGTGGCATGCTCACGGCCACTGCAGCCTCAACCTGCTGGGCTTAGGCGATCCTTCTGCCTCAGCCTTCCGAGTAGCTGGAACTACAGATGCACGCCACCATGCCT
>CAUYQG010175145.1:0-17791 GCA_963574415.1 Tarsius wallacei | reverse complement strand
TCATGAATTTCGCAGCAACCTAGATGGAATTAGAGTTTATAATACTGAGTGATCTCTCACAGAAACAAAGATCTGAGTATCACATGTTCTCACTCATAAGTGGACCTTGAACAACTATCGTAATACTGTAAGAAAAGGATTGACAGTGGCAGGAAACTATGGGGGGGGTCAGGGAGGGGAAGGGAGGTGGGATTAACAGTAGTCAATAGCTGTCTGGGGATGGGGGGCCACACCTCATCAACAAGGGTACCTACACAATGCATATTTGTATACCTAACCTTTAACTGTACCCACAATTTTAAAATAAAAAATATGTATTAAAAAAATAATAGCATGTCATATTTTTGTTCTTTTGGGCCAAATTGTATTTCTATTAAATTTTTCTGTTTTCCATTTCTCTTTTATTTATTGAGGTGAGATTCAACTGGAACAGAGTAGTGCATATTGCTTGAAGTTCAAGTTATCTTTAAGTTTTATTTCTGTTTTTGGTCTCCTTTCTTAGCCTCACTCAGCAAGTTTTTCAATCTGTATGTATTTTATATACTTAATAAGTTTAGTAAAATTTGTGAGTAAATGTGATGAAGATGTGTGACCATTCTGAGATGACGTAAGTCATGAATATTTCAAGGAGAATAAAATATTTGAAGTCTGATAAAAAAATCTATTAATTTCCTGATAAAATGCTGTTCTGTCTTTGATCTTTATATATCTAAAGAATATCTCCCTCATTAGTTTAGCATATTCAAGGATTATGACCTGAAAATCATCACTAGTACTCAAGACAATCAACTGAAATGCTCAGAATTTCTAAGAACATATTCAAGTGACATAAAATTGCTTTCCTATATGCTAGAAACAATCACTTAGAAACCATAATAGAAAGACATATTTTAATTTATGGAAGTATCAATTATACAAAATACATAAGAATAATCTTTTTTTACTGCATTGTTTTTTAAAATATATATATTTTTTAGATTCAAGGGAACGTGTGCAGGTTAGTTATATCGATATGTTGTGTGATGGTGAGGCTTGGGCTTCTATTGAGCCTGTCACTTGGGTGGTGAACATGGTGTCCAGTGGGTAGTTTTTCAACCCTGACCTCCTTTCTTCCCCTCCGCCCCTTAGGAGTGCCCTAGTATCTTTTGTTCCCATTCTTGTGCACATATGTATACAGTGTTTAGCTCCTGTTTATTAAAGAGAGAACATGTAGCATTCAGTTTTCTGTTTCTGTGATAATTCGCTCAGGATGATGGTGTCTAGCTGCATCCACGTTGCTGTAAAGGACATGATTTTGTTATTTTTTATGGTTGCATAGTATAGTCTTAATGAGAATAACCCATGATTGGTTGTTCCTTTGAGCAAATTCTGTTTTTTCTCCTTGCTGACCTCAAAGCAGGGCTCAGTGGGTATTCATATTGTCTTCATAGGAGGTGTACTCAAAGTATTTAGGGACACTGTAGAGAACTTACTAAAAATGTCATTGACTTTTGGGAGGAAAAGTGGCTTTTTCCTCAACATTTCCCAAGTATTTTCTCCCCTTGCCTGCCTCTTTTGGGTCAATCTATGATTAAATCAAGGGAGGTTCTCCTTTGACCCTTTCCCCATGCAGCCTTTAATCTTGGAAACTAATAGGACATGCAAATAGCTAAGATCATTTATATATGAACAGCTCATAGAAACAGTATAGCAAACATTGTGTCCAAAATATAACTGAAAAAGGATACAAACATATAAACACATGTAGAAAATATAAGACAAATACAATTTTAAAAATGTAATCTTAAAAAAGAATCACAAGTTGAAGAGATAATAAAACATCATTTTCACTTAACAAATTCAGGTTGTTGTGAGGCATTACTCATGTTCTTGATGGTAGTCAAAATTGCTAGTATTCTAAAAAGAAATTTGGCAATATGATCAAGAGTCTAAAATATAGCCAATCTCCTTGATTTAGTTCAGAACCTCATCATCTCAGTTGAAAAGTCCTCCTAACGAATCTCCTTGACAACAGCTTAAATCTTACCTCACCAGAGAAAGTTCTTCCTAAGAAATAAATCTGAAAATGCCAGGTCCCCTGGTGGGTACCCAATCCCTAGTTAATGAGGTTGTTCTTATGGAAACACATGCAAGACCATTCACAATCTACCAGTAATAGATACTCTTTATTAAACAATTATAGTTTAGTAAGTTTCCTAAGTGCTCCTTATTTTACCTCAGCTAATACTCATAGTAACCCAATGAGGTAGGTACAGTTGTTATCCCCACTTTACATATGAGACACAATATAGTAAATTAACTTCCTCAAGGTCATCCAGGCTGTTTGACACCAGAGTCTGAGCTTTAATCTCTGTGCTATACTGCCTATAATAAGGTAAGTAGGTTTGGTCTCAGCAATCACTTTCTCCAAGCATTTTACACTTTAACGACACATATTCTTTCCATCCCCAAATGTCATCTTGATTACTTTAGACACATGTTAATTATTCTGCCTGAGATTCTTGTATTCAGCCAACTACCGATAAAATTTACACTGAAAATCCAGTGTTAACATAGTCATTGCATTGTACTGTTAATTTTTTGCTAGCTATGGCACAGACTTTTATCCATCTTTTTCTTTTAGTAAAAGACTCCCAGGTTTCCTTGCAATTTTCCTGGCCATGTTTTAAATTTCTCTCCAGTGTAAGTTGTAGCTGTTGTAGTGGATAGAGAGAAAAGTTCTGTGAATGGGAAGTTGGGGAGGTTGTTCTTTCTGCCAATATCTCCTTTCTAGAGCTCCAGCAGTCAGATTATGACCCTGAGGATTAAAGATAGTGAAATAAAAAATAAAAGAAGTCAGAGTCCCTGGTTAAATCAGAATCTATCATATCAGCCCGAGACTGCTCACCTATATAGGAACACCTCTGTTATGTGTAGCTGTATGCAATTCCTAATATTATTGTCAAAGATAGGGCATAAATTTTATTTTTAAAGTTTTTTAGCTACATGTAATGTCTAGATCACAGTTCCTTGCATGGAGTAGAAGGCATTTCCTCTAAATATTTGTTCGGTATGTAGAATTTTTTACACCAGGAAAATGTAAGTAATATTATCATAAAATGCAACATAAGTAAACACTGGGGATTTATGACTTTTTTCTCTTCAGCTAAACTCTGTAATCAAGTTCAAGTAACTCTCTTTTAGATAAGATAGCAAATATAAGGATATACTTTTACACATATTTATAATCCATTTTTTACCAGGTTTCCAGTGCTTGGGGTTAAATGGAGAATTGAGATGATGTTGTACCTGATTCAGGTTAAGAAGGTCTTTACATTTGAGGCTTGGGTGAAAGTGGGATTTTTCCCTGAATGATATTGATGGTTGCCTTATTAGTCTTCTCTAACAGAAATTATTTTAAATTTGGATATGTTCTTTCTTGCTTTAAGGATGTATGTTTCCTCCAGGGAAGGATTGTGTGAGATAATCTGTATAACATTGAACAAAACCCTTTACTTTTGAAATGTTTAGTTAATGCTTAGCTGCCGGTGCCAAATTGCTTCCTTTGTTATTCTGTTTACAGAACTCAAGAAGAAAACAGGAGGTTATTTATTGCCCAAGTCAAGTGCCCAAATAACCGATTTGGAAGGCAATAAGAGATTATACAAATAAAATAAGAATGCTATTTTAAAATGTCATATCCTGAAACATACCTGATTACATACTTATGATCCTGGATAGATTGAACCAATAAAATCCAAGAAGCATTTTATTTCTACAGTGGATGTATGCAGCAAACCCTAAGTGATGGTTTTAAGAGGCTTATGGTGTACAATCAGTTTCATTCTATCTCTGGAGTTCTCCCATAGAGGTATGTAATAAAAATAGACACTCCTACTCAGATCTTTATTCATAATTTCATGATGTTTGTGCATTTGAGGGAATTTATTGCCTACTTCAGTGAGCCTATGCGACTTAACTTTTAAATAAGAAATTATTACAGGAACATTTAACTGAGGTGTTCATTACTTTTATTGAGACATGCCTTTTTTTCCCCTTTTTTCTAAGTTCACTAACCCACTAGTAAATCTACCAAGGGGCATCAGTTATAGATTATTCTTCCTGAGTTTTTTCTACTCTCTTTATCCTCATAAGAATATTAAGAAAACCATGCCAAGAACTTACCTATTTCTTCATTGTTCCCTTCTTTGATGTCTCTTATGCATTACCTTGAACTAAAAGCCTTCAAAGCCTTCATTTTTGAGCTGTAAAAATCCTCAATTTGTCATGATACTTAAGGCTAATCTTAGCAGGTATGGATATTTTGCTTTATTTTTCTGGTGTAAAATGTCCAATACATGACACCCAGAGCTGCTGTCATGGGTTGTGACTGGAGCGATAAGAAGTTTTCAGTTGCTACATCAAGTGGGCAGTTTAGCTCTACTCATGAACTTGAGACCTATCTCAGCCCAAAGATAAAATGATAGGTAAGTGAATTTTACTTTATTTTATTAATTGATTAATAACTCTCTGGCTTAAATATAGAATTACAGTTGCTCTTGGTATTTGGTTTTTGTGTGGTAAGAAGCTCAGTGACTCCATCAGAATGGCAGTCTCTGCTGGAGACCCCTTGCTTTGAACACTATGGTTCCTCTTTACTTGCTTATTCTCTTCTTATTTTCATGGCTCCTCATTTCTTCTGGAAGCTCTTGCCTTAGGTACCTTTGCCAAATGTATGTCAGTTTTTTTCTCCTTCACACTAAATTTCTTTATGCTACGAATATCTTTGAATGTCTGTGCCTATCTGTTTATGCATCTTTATCTGAGAAACATGATAATTTTGATGCCTCTGAAATTCTAACAGTAATATGTATTTTATATACATTTTGCAATTTAATATAATCCTCAAAATAACTCTATAAAAAGCCATTAGAGCCTACATTTCACAGAAGAAAAACTATATTTTACTTGTCTGCTTATAGCAAAAATAATCATCATCATATTGAATGCCTAATACCATCGTGTACCACATAATGACATGTTGGTCAATAACAGACAGCATATATGATGGGGAACCCATAAGATTATAATACTATGTTTTTGCTGTACCTTTCCTATGTTTAGACAACACAAACTTAACACTGTGTTACAGTTTCCTGCAGCATTCAGTATAGTAACAGGCTGTACAGTTTTGCAGGCTAGGAGCAACAGGCTATACCATATAGCCTTGGTATACAAGGTAGGCTATACCATCTAATTGTGTAAGTACACTCTATGAGGTTGCCACAATGACGTCACTTAACAGCACATTTCTTAGAAGGTATCCTTGTCATTAAATGATGTTAAGTGATGTATGACTATATGAAGTAGGCATTGCACTTATTTTTTACATGATTATTTATTGCCTTGTCTGAAAGTGGATTTAAGGTGTCATGATTTAACAATCTTTAATAACATCTCTGAAAATGAAAGTCTCATTTTGGAGATATTTCTTTACTGATAAAGATTTATTCACTTAATATTTACATAAACAATCCATTAAATAGCACTTTTGAGGAAGTTTTATTTTTTTTTCTAATTGCCAATCCTTGCCTTATTCTGTTTATCATAAGTCCTTATAGTAGCCAGTCATTTCTTTTTCAGCACTTGTTTCATTGTACATATTTACTTGATTTGTAAATGTTACTCTCTTATAAAACTAGAAAATAGCTTAACAAAAACTGGAAAAAAAATCTGCTTTTTCTTTCTGGAATGCTTTCCTCCTTTATTGTCTGGCATCCTTGAGCTAAAGAGTCACCTAGTAGAGGAGCTTTCTGATCTCTAGATTGGGTTTCTCAATTCCTCTAGCTCTGTGGCATTTTTCTTTAAAGCATTTAGCAGGGTTTTGATTATGTAGTTACTTCCAAAAAATGTATTTCATCAATATATATTTATTCTTACCAGGCACTGTGCTAGTTTCTATGAAGTGGCTAGTAAAAAAGACATGGTACTTGCTTTCATGTTTGTGGTCCCCAAAGAACACAGGTGTGGTGGTAGTGTGTTTAATGGGTTCCTCATTGTATTCAGTTTCCAACCTGTTCCTTGACATATAGATATATATAACACATCTATAACAATGTGACTGAGAAGGGCTGAAAGGACAAGGAAAAGAATAAGTAAAGATATAATAGGTGAATGCAATCAAAAAGAAACCAGAAGGCAATGTAGTAATACCAGACAACATTGCATCAAATGCAAAACATTTTGTAATGAGAAAGGTACAATCATCAGTGAAAATTGGATACCAATATTCATGTGCCATATACCAAAGCATCAAAATGTATATTGGTTGGCTAAGTAATGAACCCATAAAGAAACCTTTCACATATATTTCAACTTCTTTTTGTCACAAAATACATAGGTATAGTAAGTTATGTGAAACACCTGAATCTGGCCATCAGCTCCTGAAATTTACATGGATTCTTGGTTACAACTCATGAATACAGTGAGGAGATTCATGGATTATCATAACATATTGAAGTACTGGGGGATTTATTTTTCCTGAGTTAACAAACCCAGGTCACTGCCCTAGTTTGTGAATTTTTTAAAAAAACTCTTTTCTGGTAATGCTCTGTCATGTTCAAATCCATGTTTCCTTGACTCTGAGGTCTGTGTTCCTTACATAAAATCTGATTTCCCTTTCCCCCATGCTTCTCATCTTTTGTTTTCTCTCATGAATCTCTGTGGATCAGTTAGCACTTAGGTGGCAAAAGTAATAAAAAAGATTATTAAAAAAAGATACAAAGGCAAGGTCATATTATTTCAAAATACTGAAGTAAAATTATTTTAAAAACTAGAGTTTAATAGTTTTGCAAGGAGGTTAAAGTAAAACAAATAAATAAATAAAATCCAGTTAAGCTCTCATTTAAATGTGAAGGTGTAATAAATATGTTTTTATGCATATAATAAATCAGAAAATATATCATGCAAAGACACTCTGAGTGTTCTAGAGGTTGTACTTCAATAATAAGAGAAATAAATAAGGGAAGTAGTAATAAGATAAGTGGAAAGAAAAGATGTATATGAATAACTTTTTAAGTGCTAATTTTATTTTTTAAAAAGGTATGGAAAATAAAACAGAATAATGTCTGGACAACATAGAATTAAAAATCTAGACATGCCAACCAGATGTGGAGATAAAGGAAGAGGTCAAGTATATGTCTTATTTTGAGGGGAAGAGTAAGGATACAGATACATTTAAGAAATCATTGAGAAATACAAACATAATACGAATGAGTAATGATCAGAAGAATAAAAAGAGTGAATAAATGACTTTAATGCTAGAAGACAATTTGGGCTAGCTAGTAGAAAGCAAAATGGGGAAAAAAGAAACAAAAATAAAAAATGATAAAAAAATATAAAGGGAAAAGTGTTCTAATATAACAGAAAATGAATATAATTCACTAATCACAAATAGAAATACAAATTGAATTAAAATATATGATATATGTTAAAGGAGGCACCACAAAGAAAGATAGAGAACTGGTATTGGGGAAATGGTGTTAGCTCATTAAATGCAGAAAATTAAAACTGAATTCAAATCTTATACCATAGATATTGGTAGATTTCAAATGAATTAAAGATCTAAATGTGAATGCTAAAGCCATAAAAATTAATACAATTTAGGAAAATATCTCTGTGACTTAAGAGTTAACAAAAATAACTTCTCATACAAGATTCAAAAATAAGAAGCCAAAGGTTAGAGAGAGAAAGCAAGAGAGAGTGAAATGTGATGATATCAAAGGATTGCTATTGAATGAAGGACACCTTAAAGTCACATATTTGGAAAAAATATTTGAACATCTAAAACTTACAAATAATTTATATATAAAAGAGAAAAGAAAATTAACCCCTCCTGAAAGACATAAAACCCAGTAGAAAAGTGCACAAAGTTATACACAATTTCCCAGACAGAAAACTCTAAGTCTAATAACATCTCAGACATGCTTAATAACAACAGTCCCCGACAGAAATGTCAATTAAAACAATAATGAGATGAGACTTTCTCAACAGCATCTGAAATATTAGAAAAGGAATATAGCAAGTTTTAGTGAGTAGGAAGGAAATTTTATTGGGAAGCTTGGTAACATTTGGTAAGATTATGTCTGTAACCAACAACCAGTGCCTAGTCTTCCCTTTTACTATAAAGTGATATGCCAAAATGATTCTTCAGTTTTTGGTGGTGGGGAGTTGGGTTCATCAACAGAGAAATGGATATGTGAAATATGTTTTTAATATATACTATAGAACAACATATGCATAAAAAAACAACCAGCTAGTACAAATATAGAAATAAAAATCTAGGTAGATTTTTAAGAACAGTGTGAATAGGATAAAAGTAAGAAACAGAACACATCCAGGTGCAGTGGCTCAATGCCTGTAGTCCCAGTACTCTGGAAGACCGAGAGGGGAAGATCCCTTAAGCCCAGGAGTTCGAGATCTGCACAGGCAACATAGTGAGACTTCCATATCTACAAAACATTTAAAAATTAGCCAGGTGTATTGGCGTGTGCCTGTAGTTCCTGCTACTTAGGAGGCTGAGAGGGCAGGATTGCTTGCTTGATCCCAGAAGTTCAAGGTTACTGTGAACCATGATGGTGCCACTGAACTCCACACAGGAGGGTCAGTCTCTCTCTCTCTCTCTCTCTCTCTCTCTCTCTCTCTCTCTCGACCAAAGCTGAGCAGAGTGGGGGGAATATTGATTGCTGGCCTTCTCTCCACCTGAAGCAGGTCCCTTTTTTGTATTCTGTTAAGGGCTTCTGAGTATTCTATTTGAGTATTCTATCTGAGTATTCTTTCTTTGTATTTCATAAGGAACTTCATGAAAAAAATTCCTAGTGCTAAAAAGCAGTTTTAAAGCACTGACCCAGTGGATAAAGCACTGTGCTTGGAAGCAGGTGCCTTAAATTCCACAACCTGCACAAACACAATCTGTGTGCCTTAGGGTAAAACCCTGAAACCTCCTGTCTTTGTTTTCCCATCTGTAAACTGAGAATAAAACACCTCTGTTTTTCTTAGTCTCTCAAGATTGTTATGATAAAGAAAAAGGATCTGATGACCCTTGAAATTATATCTAAAATCAATGAGTCATGTAAGAGAATACCTGTTGTTGCCCTATGTTAATGTGTAATATTGGTTCCACCCAGAGGTTCCTCTGTAGCACCTGTGAACAGTACAAAGTTATATAAGTTCAAGCCTAGGAATATGTTTGTGGAAATCCTTGTACTCATCCCACCTCAAGTGACTGATGAGATGAGGTCCTCAGATAGTCTGCCAGTCAGATTACAGGAACAGGTCCAGGCTGGGTTCTCTTAGGACTGAGGAAATAGTATGATTTATAGAAGATCTTATGTCTGTTACTTCTCTTCTTTTTTTCTGATTTATCTCTTTAATTAATCCAATGATTCTCAAACTTTTTGGTTCCAGAGATATTATTTTACACTCTTGAAAATTATTGAAAACCACATACAGCTTCGACTTTTGTGGTTTATATCTATTGATGTTTACTTCACTGGATATTAAAACTAAGAAATTAAAAATATTTATTTATTAAATCATTTAAAAATAACATCACCAAACCAACTGTAGTTAACATGAACAACATATTTTCCAAAACAAACAACTATGTATTCCAAAATAAATAACCATATTTTCCAAAAACAACAAATTAGGACAGTGTTATTGTTTTTATGGTTTTGCAAATCTCATGAGATGTTTTATTACTGCTTTCAGATGAGTATGTCTAGTAAAATGCCAAACATTTAATGTTTTCTCAGAAAATTTTATAACATGGAATATACAACTTCCACATTGAGCAAATAGCCTAATACCAAATCTTTGTCTTTCATTTGTTATTGAAGGAGTAACATTTTCTATTTTAAGCTTGAAGAAAGAATCCAGGAATATTTGACTTCAACATATTTTTCTCACAAATGAGTTTTATAAGGAACATTAGATCTGTCTAGAATAACATTAGGTTGAACTATAGAAAATTGCTAATGTTTGACCACTTTTCTGACCTATAAAAAAGAAATTTCATACTTTAAAAAATATTATGGATAGGAGAGTATAACTCATTTGTAGTCTTTAAACAAAACTTCATTTAGGAGAAGTTTTACTTTGTCTAAGGAAGAATTTTAGTTATACTTCAAGAAAAATAGTTTTGCAGTCTTGGAACAGATTTCTGAAAAAGTTTGAAGACATGATTTATGGATTGAGTTCTGACTAACAGCGGAAGATTCAAGATGGTCTAGAAGTTTATGATAAATTTATCAATTCTCACTTTCTATCTTTGACTATAGTATATAACATTTTACTTGAGAGGGGAACTGATTTTATTTTATTTATTGATATCAAAATACTTACCAGATATTAGGGACTGTGTTGGTAGTACAAATCTTAAAATTGTGTGTTTTTATTATTGCTAAATAGTCTTCATAGAACTCACTTATGTAATATCAGTAAACAATAATACATTTCCTCAAATAAAAAACAAGAACCTATTTATGCTTGTTCATTCAAAAATGTATTGTGATATAATAGTATTTAACCACATAAATATACATTCATGGAGTGATATTTTTTTACTTACAAATATTGCTTTTTAAACCAAAGCCAGGAATTATATAAAGATATTGCTCACCATCGATGCTTCAAATTATAAAATACAAATAGTTACTGTGTTCTGATATTCCTATGTGCCATGCCAAAGCAATCACTTTTTAATTTATGGGGAATCTAAATTTTAATCATTTATTTTTTGCTTGAACTGTGTGCTAGTTATAAATTATTCTAAAGACAGTATGAATTGTCCACAAATCTTATATGACAGTATAGCTCATTTAGTGTCCTAAATCAACAATGTTTTGTATCGGGAGCAAGGAAACCAGGATTTTTAGCCAAAACTATGTGTAGAAAAACACAGACTTTCTTTTTTTTTCCTGACACCATTTTATAGAAAATTCGAAGTTGTTTTACCATCATCACTCAGTTTTGTAGGCATCTTGGCCTATGGTTAGTTAAGATAAGACCTGTGTTTATTGAGTAGCACCTTATCAGACTCCTCGAAACATCCTACCACCAGTCTTTAAAAGAATGCCCATAAAGTAGGGGAATTCCTAAATATAGAACAGTAGGAATGGGAGCAATATAATACAGAATATAATTTTCAGTGGAAAGATCAGATGCAGGAAGAATAAGGACTGTTTTGTACCTGATATTAAGGAAGTCATAAATGGAATACGAAAAAGTGGTAGAAAAACGATGTCAGTGTCTGCTATAGCCTGGTCTTTCCTCACCCCGTGTCCCACTTACCACCCTGCACAGCGTGCATACTCTTGTCCCAGGCCACCCCTCTGATACAGATGAGGGGGGAAAAAAGAACCTGAAACATTGAATGCTGGCTATGGAATGGGCTCAGAGAATTTGTCAAGAATGATAAGTCTAAACAAGAAGCTGGGTTTTTCTCTAATTATTAAGCTATGCTCCATTTTCTTTGGAAAATAATAGAAGAGGCTTAAATGTGATCACATGAAGAGTATAAATAAAATTATAGCTAGATTTTCTTTTAGCTTATTCTTTTTGGTAAGAACTAACCCAAACTCTTTTAGTTTTTCCTCTTAGCCCATGGTTCTGGTCAACCCCTTTTGGAATATTTGTTTTCTGACCTCTATGTTTTTAATATTGTGTATGTGGCATCCAAAAGTCAAACATGCCATTTGAAAAGAATGTTAACAAATGCTGAGTCAGAAAATGGAGGGTGAGTAAGGTTGTATTACTGTGTTTACTTATACGTACAGACCATGGTACAAGCAGAATATCACAGTCAGCTGGGAAGAGGCCACCTTTCTCTTCCTGCTCTGATAGATGTCCTTTCTTTTCTTCTTTAGTTATTATCTTCTCTTTGACTAAGACATACATTGGACATATGCAACACGGATGAAACTGGAGGTTTATTTGAAATATATATACTGTAATAGTCTGATGAAAAGAAACACCTAAATCATTTTATGAGATGTGCTCAAGTTAGGAATTTGGGATGCAAAAAGTGTGTCTTGGGAGAGGACAACTTTTTTTTTTCTTTCTTCTGGCTGTTAAATCAGTGTAACATAATATCTTTGCTTGCTTTTCAAAAAATATACATACCTATTTGTAATCTGGGGCTCCAAAATTCAGGAGACACATAGGAGTATTTTACAACTGCTACGATTTATCAGGGTGTAAGCACGAGTTTGCCGTGATAGCCTCTGCTAAGTGGTATTTCTGTCAATAATAGATTAAAAATTAGCAATGTTGTCCCCAATGCTCTTTTCCTTATCTGTGGTTCTGATCCATCTTCCTTTCACTGTCTCCTCAACCACTCCTCAAAGGGCAGGTAGATTGAGCAGCAAGAGCTATAGGCTTATTCTCATGAGGGGAAAGATGGTAATATGGACCCTTGTGTAGAGAAATGGCCATTAATTTGGAATTTAGGGCAGGGTATTATTAAATAGTTTAAGAAGGAGTGTTGCTTACTACTATAGCCTTTTGATGTGACCGATTACATGAAATGGTGATTCAGGTAATAAATGCAAAGACAGGCTATGGCCAGCAGGCATATGCCCTTGTAAGAATCTTGATTTAAAGTGACTATTATCAAGATCAGCAATCTCACAAAGGATTCCTGTACTTCAGAGAAGAGTTATTCTCAGAAATTCCCTTCACAAGCATGCTGAGTTTCACCATCTAGCATCCTCACATACAATTGTCAGACAATATCTCAGGAATGGGCTGCTCTGTCCTATAACAAGCTTCAGAAATAATTTCACAAACAAAATGCCATGATACAAATAAGATTTGTATCAAGATTTTCCAAGCAGATATAACTACTTAGAAAAAAGTAGTTTTGAACTAATTTGATTAGAGCCACAAATTACTCTTTATTTCCTTGTTACCACTCGTGGTTTGGCACTTGTAGAGTAAGCTGCTGTTAATGTAATGCATTAGGAAGCATTTCCCTCCTGAGAGCCAGCATAGCATAGCAAAGTGATATTTAATGTTTTCTATGATATTTATTTAACTAAAATGGCTGATTGGATGTTAAACAGAACAGAGGTTAATGATCTTTGTTATTGGTATTATAAAAAATTAAAAAAGAATAAAATTGGGTTAATGATATATGCCATTATTGTTATTATGGAGATTAAAAACATGCAGTTGTTGGCTGCAGTGAAAAAATGGGCACCAAGCTGTGAGTAATTAGCAAAATTATATTATCTTCTAACCTTATAATTAATTACTTTGTTTAGCTGTAGTACTTTTTAATGTCGGTCTTCATTGGTTTCATGTAAATATGATAATCTGTACATAATTTTAAATCTAAATGATGAATGTAAACTCATAATGATTTTTCTACATTTGAGTGAGAACCAGTGAAATCTGTAGCCAGTATCAAAGAAAACACATAAGAAAATATGAGATACCCAACAACTTCTAGACATGGTGGCATTAATGGAGACGTTGGAAGAAGCTCTGGA
Source organism: Tarsius wallacei (assembly GCA_963574415.1). NCBI lineage: Eukaryota > Metazoa > Chordata > Mammalia > Primates > Tarsiidae > Tarsius > Tarsius wallacei. Next base: position 4,259 of record CAUYQG010175145.1, on the reverse strand, counting down.
GACCTACTTTACCTTTGGGAGCACTCAAATCTTCAGACTCTTTGACCACCTCTATCAACCCAACAATCCTCTTTAGTTCTTTGGATTATTCAATGAAAAGACTTGTTTTCCTTTTCAACATGCATTATTTTTAGGATTGCCAGATTTAGGAAATAAAAACACAGAATGCCCAGTTAAATTTGAATTTCAGATAAACTATGAATAATATTTTAGTGTAAGTGTTCTCATGCAATATTTTGTACCTACTTATACAAAAAAGTTGTGTTTTTTTTTTTACCTGAAATTCCAATTTAACTGGAAATTATACATTTTATCTGGTAATCCAAATTATTTTAAATTTTCTGAAATTTGTTATTAGCAGTGACTAGTAAATTCAGACATTAGGTTTAGAATGAAATAGTCTCAAAGGCATAAAAATGCAAATATTCCTCCCTTGCAGTTAAATTCAAACTTGTACTGTTTTTGTAAATTACACAATCATTTGTGTATATAGAATTCACAAGAACATTTACATCTATTTATAAATATAGAGTGTGCTTTTTATATTGTTGGCCTACATAAATTTCTAAATAAGAATGCCTTTTCCCCAAGTTCCACTTCATGTCCTTGGTATAATAGCTTGAACTTGTATGCTATAAGGGTTTGATAGATTGAGTGGGTAAACAAAGGTAGCAATCATATGATGGCACAAAGTGTGTTAAAGTTATTTATCTGTTTATGACTTTTGTCACCCTTAAATAGTCTCCCCCTGCCCTTTATCCTAATTTCTAATCACAATATGGCAAACAGTGTCCATAGAGTTGCAGACTCCTAGCTACTTATTATTATTACTAATACATAGTCTTTCTATCTTTTAAAGAAGAACTAGTGAGACATCTGCCAAGAAAAGTTCAAATATTTAGGTTCTGGTGAAGTTTTACTAAGCTAATTTTTGAAAGTTAAATTTTATATGTCATTACATTATTTTTGCTCGGTTGTCTAAAGTGAGAAAACTTTTTTTTTTTCAAAATGTGCTTGATTTAGTCCCCATAAGCTGTTGGACTTCAAGAGTTTGCTTTTAGCTGTATTTTATTCTAGAGAGGAAAAATACATAGGCTCTCTGAGTTTTTCTATTTCTTTCTTTTTTAAAAAAATTTAGTTTGGCTTTTTTTCTTAATTCACAAGATTCCATACTTTTGGAGGAAATGGAGAATTTAATTCATTCTTGATCAGGATCCAATCTGAACTCCAATCAACAAAGGTATAAGACCTCCTCCAATCAACAAAAGAGTGACAATTATTTATTTTTGTATTGCTGTCAGGGAAGGGTTTTGCATAAAAAGAACCCCTGTATCTCTACTATTTACATGAGTTAAACATGTTGACTTGTATTTTTATGTTTCAGTTGACATTTTTTATAGGCAAGTTTTTAAAATTTTGTTGCTACATCTTGTATTCACACTGAGACTTGCTTATAAAAACCTCAAAGCCTTTGTGTTGACCTTATTCATTCAATCACAATTTAATTTTTACTTAATACTTTGTAGTTATTATATGCTGTGTGGTTGCAGAGATACATTAAGGTCAAATCATAGTGTACTGTTAATATTTGGCTGCTTTTTATTAACAAAAATGACAATTTCATATGGTCCAACTAAAAATAAGTTCTCTCATCTTCCCTGAGGTAATGTGGGAGTGTATGCCATAGGACATGGTGATGCCTGGTATGTCGGAGTTGTGTAGACCAATGCTTTTCATTCTTTGACCATCCTTATGAGTGCCATGTGTACTTTTATCTACTTAATTTTTTTCAGTAAGTCACTTTTTAAAACCTTAAAGAAATATAATTGTCTTAAGCAATATTTGAAATGCTAGCTACATATTTTCTAATAGCTCTCATGTTCATCACTGTGCTATCAAATTCACCTTATCTACCAAGTGAGATATGCATCATACCCTGAAAAACTGTTGGTATTGATAGGAAATGCTATGGAGTACTGCTACATTGATTATTTTGAAATGTTTCTGGAAATGCAGGCAGAGATGTTGGCCACCAGACAGAAATTCTATTTTTTTAAATAACATATAAATCTGAAAAAAATGGAAATGACAGTTATTTCCTCAATTTGATATTAGAGTATAAGATATGTTAGGTTGAACCAGAAATCAGCATTGGTATGGATCAAAAATGTTTGTATATTGGCAACCTCATATAATTCAACATAGTGCATAATGGAAGTGATTTCTTTTCCTGAGGGAAATCAAACCAACATTATAGCTGAATTATCCATGAAGACATGCAATATATTTCTTAGAGAGGTTTTTCTGTTGCTCATTGCCACAGGTAAATTTCTGAAGGAACTCATTCCCTGGGCCACTTCACAGCACTATATGCAATGACCTTTTATATAAAGTTAGTGAAAGTGGTCAGGTAGCAGTGAGACTAGATACAGTAGCATACCTGTTTATGTTTACCAATATCCCACTCTGATTAAGTGAGACATCTACAAAGAAGATCACCTCTTAGGAGATAGATCATTTGTCTCCCATCCACAACCAACCAAGTGAATAGAAGTATATCAACATAGCTGGGAGCGATCATCATTTTGCCAAGTATGTAGAAAGCAGACAGGCATGAGATATGCACACATGATTTGTCCTCTTTCAAAGGTCAGATTGCTACATTGCTAGTATATGCCTGCATCCAGAATGCCCAAATAGCCTCAGTTTAGCTTTTCTGATGTCACCACTTGGATTCCATAATATGTGGTGACACTGGAAGACAGCAGGAAAATAATGAGAGATTTCAGCAGCCTGAAAGAGACTTTGCTAACCTAGCTAACATATTTATGAAGGCATAAATAAATTCTAATAAATTCTATGTAGTTATATTTTCTTCTTCAACAGGTGTTTATCATTGTTTTTCCTTTAAAGAGAGGAATTTTCTTTTGGAAATTGACTTTCAATTATGAATGCAGGGAACTAAATGCAATGCACTATTCAGACAGTAATTCATGCAGCATTGCTACAAAGTACTTAATTCATATTTGGAAAATATACCATTTCACCATATCCCATAGTTCTCTTTTGTGGGTTGGTACTCAGGTTATCTTTCCAGTGAGAAAACAAAATTGTCAATTAATTAATTGTCACCTAGAGAAGGTGATGTAAGGTATGTTAGGGTATGGACGGACAGGGCGAGGGTGGATTGCTAGAGAGATGGAGAGGAGAGGGGCAGGGAGGCGCAGCACCGGTAACCCAGAGATCCGAGTAAATGCAAAAATTGCGACACACAAAAAGGTTAAGAAAGAAAAGTTTATTTAAAAGTAAATTAGAGAGAGAAAGAGAAGGAAGAAAGAAGATTCACCTCCCCAAGGTGGGGAAGGGGGACCAAAGCCAGGAAGCATGGTGGCAGCCATGGCTCAAAGAGCACATGGCCACACCAGAATCTAGCAGGGCAATGGCCCGGTAATGTTTTATACTATTGATTTTGTGCTTACTGGAAGATAGATATCTCTTCTGTATTCAGACTCTCATAATGCTGTGTTGTTTAGTTGTACATGAAGAAAATCCAGCCTCACACGGGTATGCAGTTAGAAAAGAGATAAGTTAAAATGTAATAGCCTTTTCAGAAAATTGTGGGTATTCTTCTTTACTATTACACCAGAAATCATCAAATAGCATTTTTTAAAAGTTAGTTAGAGTGTAAAATCTGAACCTTTTTATGCTGTGGTCATTAACTCTATTGATCTATAGATATTTCTGTCTTTACCTGATTTTCTTATTATGCATTGATAATTTTAAAGATGTTGACTAACTCGGTTAGGTGAATCTTCTAGATATTGATACATTTCATCACAAAACAAAAAGTCACATTTGTTAATATCACTGCCAATCTGATCAGTAAAACCTTTAAGTACTTGAAAGCTGTCAAACTCTGTCAAAGTGGCAGATACAATCTCCTAAAATTCTAATTTTTACTTGAAAGTTTAAATTAAACAAAATTTTTGCTGGCAAGTACTATCACCATTTATTAATTTTTGTAATATTGTTTTCTTTGACGTGACAGGCACATCTTATTTATTTTCAAGAAACTTGGCACCCACCAAACACCTAAGTCTAAATAGTCATACTTTGTCAGTTATTCTTTCAAGTATAAATGGTGTTCCATGAAAAAAGTGGCAAATTCAGCTTGCAACTCAAGCAACTGATTGTTTAAGTGCTCTTTGGGAGGCATTCATTGTAACTAGATTTGTAACAAAAACACTTTATGTGTACCC
>CAUYQG010175144.1:0-10927 GCA_963574415.1 Tarsius wallacei | reverse complement strand
TATTTGGGCGCCAGTAATAACTCCACACCCGTTGGGGACCAAGAGATTTATTAAAGTGGTGGCTACAGAGGTAGAGGGAGAGAGAGAGAGAGAGAGAGAGAGAGAGAGTTATGTAGGGAGGGGCTGTATTTATTAGTTTAGCGAGGGTAGGAAGAGGTCGTGCTAGCATTCTATTGGGTAGAGCAGAGTGGAAATAGGGCAGGCCGAGATTACTATTGGAGGGTATTACAAGGCTGATTTGTTATAGGAGGAGATTGTTGGCTAGCAAGTTTGAACTTCGCGTGCACGAGAAATTGTATAGGGGAAAGCTGGAACTTAGGGCCTTTGTTGTTTCCATGTGGCCCTGTAGTATTCGGCGCCATCTTGGGGGGGGCTTCTGACTGTTCCCTGCGCCCTTCAGTATATACAAAGATACGTTTTTTTCCCCAATGTTTTAAGGTGATAACATTTTGCATCTTAACCATTATTAAGTGTACAGTTCAAGGACATTGAGTCTATTAATATTGTTGTACAATAATTATCACTTTTCTTCAGAACTTTCGTCTAGCAAAACCGAAACTCTGTACTCATTAAAACCTTTTTTGACTTAAAAATCTGTTTTGTCTGATATAAGTATAGCCACCTTGTCCTCTTGGTTACTGTTTGCTTGGAATATCTTTTTCCAAACTTTAACTTTCAGCCTGTTAGTATCTTTCGATCTAAATGAGCCTTTTGTAGCTAGCGCATAGTTGGATCATATATTTTTATCCTTCTGCCAATCTCTATCTTTTGGCTGGATAATTTAATCAATTTATATTTAAGGAACTACTATAAGAAGAAACTTCTGCCATTTTGCTATTTGTTTTCTTTATGCCTTGTAGCATTTTTGTCCTTCATTTCTTGCATTATTGTCTTCTTTTGTGTTCAGTTAATTTTTGTAGTAAAGTCTTTTAATTCCCTTCTCATTTTCTGTTATGTATATTCTATAGATTTTTTGTGTGATCATCATAAGGATTATATTTATCATCTTAAAATTATAACACTAATTTGAATTTATACCATTTTAACTTCAGTATCATACAATTGCTCGTTTGTAGTTCCACTTCACCTTTTCAGTTGTCAGTGTCACAAAATTACTTCTTTATACCTGTTGTGTCCAAAAACACAAACTAATAATCATCTTTCAAAGTAAATTAGTCTCTTAAATTATGTGGAAAACAAATGTATTGCAACCAAACTTACAGTAATACTAACTTTTATAATTGCCCACGTGTTTACCTTTACTGTGATTTTTATTCACGTAGCTTCAAGCTACTTCCTAACACCCTTTCATTTCAACTTGTAGGACTTTCTTGGGCATTTTCTGTGGGGCAGTTCTAGTGGTAACAGACTCCCTCAGCTTTTGGTGCTTTCTTTGTCTTTTATGGTTTGATAATAATGTGTCTCAGGGTGGATCTCTTTGAGTTCCCTACTTGGAGTTTGTTGATCTTCTTGGATGTTTATATTCACGTATTTCATCAACTTTGGGAAACTTTTGGCCATCATTTCTTTAAATGTTCTCCCTACCCCTTTCTTTCTTCTCCTTCTGGAATCCTGGAACTTCTGGAGTTTTAGATTTTAATTATTTTACTTTTCAGCTACAGAATTTCTTTTTAATTTTTTTTCATGTTTTCTATTTCTTTATAGATATTTCCATTTTATTCAGAAATTATTTTCTATGCTTCCTCTGGGTCTTTCTTTAGTCTCTTTTCTTTAAGAATCTTTAAGGCAACTGTTTTAATGTCTTTATCAAGGGCAGTTTCCATTGTTGTTATTGTTGTTTTCCTCTACATGGGCTATATGTTCCTGTTCCTTTGTATGCCTTGTGATTTTTTGTTGAAATCTAGATATTTGAATCAGATCATGTGGCATCTCTGGAAATCACATGCTCTCCTTTCCCCAGGACTTGTTGTTTGTTTTGACTGCTGTAGGTCATCTGTGCTGAGAATTAGCCTGAAGTGTAAACCTAAGATCTTTTCTTGACTTTTCGGAACTGACACCTTTCCCTGGGCGTACGAGGTCTCTAATTTATCCCATATATGCAGTTACTTTGAATGTCCTAGTCTTTAAGATCTGGCTCCCAAAAGGAGAAAAAGAGAAAAATGAAGGTGGGGGAGGGGGGGTGATGCATCAGTTCTTTAAATCCCCCGGAAGTCACTTCAGCTAGAAGGGGAGAGACTTGTAACAATGAAGGGAGGTGAAACAATAAGACCATTGCCTCTCTGTTGCACCTCTGTGATCAGAGGTAGCAACCAGTGATCAGAGCACAAATCCCTGATATATGTGGAGGACAGGATTTTTTTAAAGCCTACCCTGGCTCTCACAGGCTGTGTGCGAACTGCTCCAGGACCAGGTGCACAGCTGCCTGCCAGGGGGATGGAAGTGGGGAGATGATGGGTAGTGCTGCTGAGCTAAGAGCTGAAATTGACCAGAATTAATTGCAATTTACCATCCAGGGCTTCCTCTGGAAACTGAAAGTCTTCTATAGACTCTAGAGTTCCAAATTTTTACATCACACAGATTGTTCCCTGTGATTATTGTCTAGGTAGGAAGACAGATTCCTGTTTCTTTCTATTTTGCCATTTTCTCAAAATCCTCTGTCTCCAAATACACATTTTAATTTTTTTTTTTTGCTGCATTTAATTTTTTTAATGTTTAAGTTGTTGCTATATTTTAAAAGACAGAGTCTTGCTCTGTCACTCAGGCTGGTGTGTAGTGGTGGTATTATAGCTCATCGTAATCTTAAACTCTTGGGCTCTAGTGATCCTTTCACCTTAGTCTCCTGAATCGCTAGGACTACAGGCATGCACCAACATGCCCGACTGATAATTATTATTTTTTGTAGAGATGGGGGTCTTGCTAGATTGCCCAGACTGGTCTCAATCCTCCTGTCTTGGTTTTCCAAAACACTGAACTGTCAGATGTGAACCACTGTGCCTGGCCCAAATCTCCATTCTAAATCTCATGGTATCTTTTATGTTAGCTTTAAGGTGAAATAAAATAATTTCTTAATTTTATGAATTAATTAATGAAGTTCTCTGGATGGATTCTTGTTCTTGCCTAAATCCATAGGGCAGGCATATCTGAAGGTCAGAAATACAAGCTGGGGAGTTAGGTAATTAGGTATGATTACCAAGCCCATCCGTGTTTACCCCTGAGAGCAGTCAATATTGGTGTTTTGTTTGTAGGTTTTATTGTTGTTTAGGAGTCACGGGATTCTTTTGAAATATTTTACTTCCAGATGGGCTCTTCAGTTTGAAGTTCTATGTATAGTTTTAAGTTCCTCTCTGTTAAAGATGTTTATCTACATTCCCTCTCAAGTGTTCTGTTACCCTTTGTTCAGATTATACCTGACCTGAAAAGATCAGGTCCTTTTACTCTCAAATGCCATTTCATATTCTAATCATAGTTTGGATACTTCAGAAGATTAGCAGTAATTTGTCGTGTCCCAGCTACCTGAGCAAAATCTGAGGACTAACTTCACCTCTAAGTGTGTCAAAAGGTTAAGCATATATAAAAAAATTTATATCTCATGAACTCAACCTCTGGCCTTAGAATATCCAGCCATTCTGGTTTGCCTGGAATTACCCTGGTTTTAGCACTGAAAATCTTGGGGAATCCCTCGGAACTGAGCAAACCCAGACACCTGGTCACTCTATGTGGCCTAGAAATATTTCCTGCTTTGGTTTATTAAACGACATAATTCTTTGGGATGTTAAGGGTAGCAGGTGACTTTGCTAATTCTGCATGTTCATATTCTTGTAAATTTCTTAACATTCATGGACTGCCGGCAGTTTCAAGCAAGAAAGGAGTCGAGACCTCCCATGCTACCAACACCTCATTTTACAGATGAGTACAATTTCAGTTGCATTGGCAAGTTTTAGCCATCTTCGTTCTAGTCTGGCTGCCATGGTACCAGATTTCTGCAATGTCTTCAATCATTTTCTTTCCCACTAATTAAAAACAAACGATTATGTTGGAACATCAGCTACAGCAGCAGGAAAAAGTAGCATTTAGTTAGTTTTAAATTGTCCAATAATCTTTTTCTAATGCCTTATTTGCGTCATAGGCATTTTAACTTCCCTCGTGTCTAAAGTTCAGTGTCTCTCATGGATTACTCATATTATCTGAATGTGAAAATAAATACAGTCTGGTTAATTAGCGTCAATTTTAATAAGATCCCAAAGTAATTTTACACAATGCTTCCTGGGAAGAAAGAAATTAAACTTGATAACTGAGATGATAAGATCTAAAAAAGGAGCTATGCATAACAGAAAGAAAATAAGCACAGAAAAGAGAGGAAGATGTTGTATGCATTGTGTGTGATGTATGGATAAGGTTTTCTTTTCAGAGTCACACAATGGGTCTTTGTTATTTTGCCCGCAAAGGAAGTCAGAGTCTTGGTTCTCAAACAAGCAGATTGACCTTGTGGACTTGTTGAGAATTCAAATACCTGGCTCCCATGCTTGGTTATTTTGATTCAGTAGATTTGGAGGGTAGGACCTGGGAATCTATTTTTAATAAACTTCAAAAGAGGTTCAGATGCAGCTTGTCAATGGAGAGGTGCCTGGGAACCACTGAGCTAGGCTATTTGAAGAGGCTCTCTTATTTCATATGAAAAATATGAAATATTTTGTATTTTCACTTTGGGAAGAATATTTTGTGGCCATTCTTTAGACTGTCTTTTTTTTTTTTTTTTTTTTTTTTGGAGTCAGGGTCTCACTCCATTGCCCAGGCTAGAGTGTAGGGGCACGGCTTATGGCTCTCTGCAGCTTCAAACTCCTGGGTTCAGGCAATCCTTCCACTTCAACCTCCTGAGTAGCTGGGACTACAGGCGCAGGCCACCATGCCTGGCTGATTTTTTGATTTTTTTTTCATAGGGATGAGGTCTTGCTATGTTGCCTAGGCCAGTCTTGAACTCCTGGTCTCGAGCAATCCTCCTGTCTCTGCCTCCTAAAGTGCTGGGGTTACAGGCGTGAGCCATCAAGCCTGGCCCTCTCTAGACTTTTTTTTGGGACAACAGGTACCATCTTCCTTCAAAAAATAAGAAAATGAAGAGGCAGAATCATATATTAATGTAAAAATATGAGAAAATGAGGATGTTAACCCTGACGTTTCATCTTGAAGAGTAGATTAAGGTCTGAAATATGACCTGCTATAAAGTGAAAGGGTGAATTCCTCTGGGGGCATTGTGGGACTATGCAAAGCAGTGTGTACTTTCTCCACTCGACTATAATGAAGACACAGAATAGGAGTGGCTCCTGGAAACTGTTCAGAGTCCAGCATTTTTCAACTCCCGTCTGACTTATGCTATAGAAATTGTCCAACTCTAATCAGACGGAGAAAAAAATGGCTGACATCTCTCTTGCTCATTATCCACGACACAAGTACCTCTTATTAAGTGTATGTTTACACGGCCATGTACGCACATCCACATATCCTTGAAGAATCCTCTGGGAACGAGCAAAAAGCCCCAGGTTCTTATTTAGCAGAGTGGATTCCCCAGCCCTATCATTAAATGGTATAGCAGAAGATGTGCTTGGCAATTAATGGGATGAACTGTAAAACTGGAGTCCTGACCACCTGTGGTCATTACAGATCCCAAGGTACTCTCCTTATGGTGGGAGGAGTCCTGGACAAATTCCAGTTCTGATAATTAAATTACATTCTGCCCAACTTCCGTGTATACTTTCAGCTGGACTCTGCTCCCTTTCCATCTTTGATTATAGTGAACGTGTACATTAATAGGGAACCACTGGATTCTAAAGATGACTGCAATATAATATAGTAACAGTGTTCTAGGACTTGGGAGAGAGATTCACTGGGTTAGTAATCAAGAGGCACACTTTCACAAAAGGGAAATGGTTGAATTGATATCTAAAGTGACACGGATCACTTCTGAAAAATTAAGCCTGTTAAACATTTCAGTATATAATTCAAAGTGCATGTCCTATTAACTTTTAGAAACCATTTTTTAAATGCCTGTTCCTTTTATGGGAGATAGCTTTCTATAAACAAAGTAATTAGTAGACATACTTTATTAGCAGACTAAATTTGTGTTTAACATAAAAAACAGCAAAATAGAAAACAGACGATCGTAGTCACTAGAACAGAGGTAGAGGCAAGAACAGTGAGACATACTGGGAATCAGTTGAAGACTCAAAATGTGCTGATGTAGAATTCGACTTCATGTGTCTTCATTGTAAGCAATTAGTCTGCTTTTAATTGTCCATGTTTTTCCAAAATGGAAAGTGTGGAGGGCAATGTGCTTTCCCTTTTTTTTTTTCTTTTGAGTTGGAGTCTCACTGTCGCCCAGACTGGAGTGCAATGGCACAATCCCGGCCACCGCAGCCTCGACCTGCTGGACTCCGGCGATCCTTCCGCCTCAGCCTTCCAAGTAACTGGAGCTACAGGCACTTGCTACCATGCCCGGTTAATTTTTTGATTTATTGTAGAGACGAGGTCTCGCCAAGTTGCCCGGGTGGGTCTCGAACCTGCGGGCTCAGGCAATCCACTTGCCTTGGCCTCCCAAAGTGCTAGGATTACAGGCTAAGCAACCGAGCCCAGCCTCTCTTTGACAATTGTATTTGTTATTATTGAAATTTGTTTTACCAACACAAATGCTTTTTTTTTTTAAACGAGAATTCAGTCAACTGCATATTTACTGAGAATAGAGCACTGTTCTGTAAAGTGAATGAACGCTCTTAAGTTATTACTTAGCAGGTTGTCTCTTTCAGGGAACTAGAACTCTTTCTAAAATATTTTAAAGATATTAATAAAGTGTCATTATCTCATTGTGGGTAAAAACTTTTCACTTAAAAAATATTTAACACACATTCTGTTAAAAGACTAAAAAAGCCCTTTATCTGGTATCCTGATTAACTCATACATATTTAGGAAAGCAACATTTACTTCTCAGTTTATGTGGTTAGTCAGCATGTTTGAGAATAAGTCTGGTTGGACATTACTTGCTTTTGTTTACTTTTGCTATTATTGTTAAACTAATTTTCTGTTTCCGGTAATATACCTAGCTCAAAATTTCCTACTTTCAACACAAATGGGTCAATGCGTATCTTCCCATATCTACACATGGGCCTGCATCCACACATGCTTACATTTGAGAATTTTGTAATCATTTTCTGTGCAACTTTTTTCTAAGCCACAACAAATACTGCTTTACTTCAACTGAATTAATTAGAAAAAAATTAGAAATCAGAAGGTAGAAAATAGATTGTTTTCATTGTAATGAAGCTTGTTAATTACCTGGGTTAATGTGAGGAAGTTTTTATTTATTTATTAAGATGTGGGGTGCAATTCAGGATTAGGTATACAAGAGGTCATCATACAGGTAACGTTTGGGCCTCCCTTTGGTCTCCACTTTGCCTGGTTTGAAATCAGGTGTCCATACTGATGTTGTGTCACTCCCACTCCCACTCTGGCAGTATCCTGCTACTGTCAATCCTTTTCTTACAGTATTATGGTAATTGTTCAGGGTTCACTTATGAGTGAGAACATGTGGTACTCTGTTCTTTGTTTCTGTGATAGATCACTGAGTATGAAAAATTCTAAATCCATCTAAGTTGCTGCAAAGTCCATATGTTTGTCCTTCTTTATGGCTGCATAATATTCCATTGTGTATATGTACATTTTTTTTATCCAGTCCAGTTTTGATAAGCACCATGGTTGGTTCCACTTTTTTGCTATTGTGAATAGAGCTGCGATAAATATGCATGTGCAGGTATCTTTTTTGTAGAATGATTTGTGTTCCCCTGGGTATATTTCCAGTAGGAGGGTTGCTGGGTCATATGGAAGACAAAATTTTAGAACATACAGAAATTGCCAAACTGTTTTCCAAAGAGGCTGAACTAGTCTGCATTTTCACCATCAGTGTAGAAGCATTCCTTTTTCTCCACATCCTTGCCAGCATCTGTTGTTGTTTGTTTTATTAATGATGACCATTCTTACTGGGATTAGGTGGTATCTCAGTATGGTTTTGATTTGTATTTCTATGATGATGAGTGAGGCTGAGCACTTTTTCATGTGTCTGTTGGCTGCCTGTATATCTTCTTTTGAGAAGTGTCTATTCATGTCTTTTGCCCACTTTTTAATGGGGCTGTTGCTTTTTTTTTCCTTTCGGCATTGTTGATTTCCTTGTAGATCCTAGATGTTAGACCTTTATCAGGTATACAGTTGACAAATATTTTTTCCCAGTCTGTGGGTTGTCTCCCGGCTCTCTTGATGGTTTCTTTTGCTTTGCAGAAGTTTTCAGTTCAATGAGGTCCCACTTGTCCATCTTATCTCGTATGGAATGGGCACTTGGGGTTTTGGGCAGTAATTGGTTGCCAGTTCCAATTTCTGTAAGAGTGTTTCCTGCATTTTCTTCATTAAGAATGCTTTCAAAAATGTTTTAAATATAAATATAGTCCTGTAATTAAAAGGGTGGAATTTTATCTTTAGAAGGTACTTAAAAATAAGGAAAATTGTCAGAAAAATAGATGGGTTGTAAAGATTCTGTCCTGTGCTTACAAGATAAATATTTGTAGGAATTGTTTGTTTTAATGGTAAATTTTAAAATGCCTAAAGAAAGAAACAATGCATCAGATTGTGCTATTTCTTATAGAGGTTTAAAATGACTTAGTGGAATTGCGGCTATATGTGGCTGATTGAAACATGTTCATTTGTTTTTCCTCTGGAGACTTTCTCTTTTTTAAAATTTATTTTAAAAAATTATTTTATTTTATTTTAAAGATGTAGGGTACAATTCAGGATTAGACTTTTCTAAAATGAAAGAAGGCCAGGCAAGGCGGCTCACGCCTGTCATTCTAGCACTTTGGGAGGTAGAAGTGAGAAAATTGCCAGAGCCCAGGGTTTCGAGGCTAGCCTGGGCAACTTGGTGAGACCTTAGTACAGAGCCCAGGGTTTCGAAGCCAGCCTGGGCAACTTGGTGAGACCTCTACAATAAATCAAATAATTGGCCAGGTATGGTGGCATGTGCCTGTAGTTCCAGGTACTCAGGAGGCTGAGGCTGGAGGATCCTCTGAGCCCAGGAGGTTGAAACTGTGGCGACTGCTGCATTCCAGCCTGGGTGACAGAGTGAGACTCCGACTCAAAAAAAAAGAAAAGAAAGTAAATAATAAAAACTCTTACAGTCACAATGTCAAAGAGAAGGAGATAGAAGTCATTATTTTTGGGAGGATTTCCATACTATTAATCTGGTATAGAGATCTATCTTTCGAAGGGTAAATTGCTGACCTTCCAAGATGGAAGTGGTTCAACATAGATACAGGCTGTCAACTATATTGTAGTTCAAGATATTTTCTCATTTTCATTGTGATTTATTCTTTGACCTATGCAAAATTCAAATTTTATTTCTTAGTTTTTAAGCACATTTTCTAATTATCGATTTTTATCTTAATTGCATTTAGATACTATTTACTCTGTTTCTATACATTTAGTGGTTTCTTTAGAAATTGCAACATAGGCATTTAATTTATCAAAGTCTAAAATAAATCAATACCTTTTGTTGGACAATACAAGGTCCTTAGGACATCTTAACCTCACTTACCTCACTTCTGTCTCACATGGTATTATTATCATAAATGATTAACCACAGGAATATTACCATTATTATATAATACAGAAAACATATATATATATATTTACCACTTTATTTTGCTGTTTATTTCTTTTGTACTCTTTAGCATGCTATTTGGGAGTGCTTTCCTTTTTCCCCAAAATAGACCCTGTAGACATTGACTGAAGGTCTGTTTGTTGCGAAGTATCCCTATTTTTGTTTGTCTGAAAATATCTTTATTTTGCCTTTAGTCCTGAAAGATTACCAGATTTGGAATTTTAATTGTTAAGTATTTTCTTTTAGTATATTAAGGATATTATTTCATGAATTTTGATTTCTTCTTCATTTAAAGAAGTACTGGTTACTTTATATACAAACTCTGCACAGGACTTCAGAGGAGGCAAATGGGTAAAGCTTTACAGTCTAATTTGGATTTGATTTGTTGCAGAGAAATAGACACGATGTGGTTGGGAGAGCAGACAAATAGTGAATTTCAGGGAGGCGAAGTGTTAAAAATGATGTGGGCACAGCAGATTGTTAGGACTGTGAAACTATTTTGTATTCTACTGCAGTATGTGTGTCACTATGTGTTTGTCTAAACACATAGAATGTACAACACCAAGAGTGAACCCTAACGTAAACTGTGGACTTTGGGTGAAAATGATGTTTCCATGTAGATTCATCAGGTGTAATATCTGGTGGGGGATGTTAATGGTGGGGATACTATGCATGTGTTGAGGCAGGAGATAGATGGGAACCCCCTGTACTTTTTTCTTAATTTTGCTGTGGAGATCAAACTACCTTAAAAAATAGACTGTTAAAAAAGGTTTGTATTTTTCTGGTTGCCAGTGTTGCTGTTGAGAAGTTCACTGTCAGCCTATTACTCATTTTTAGTTAATCTCCGAATGCTTTTATAACTTGTTGTTGTTGTCGGGGGTTCTGCAGTTTTATTGTGATATGTATCAGTTTGCATCCCTTTCTGTTTATCCTCTTTAAGCCCCATTTGTCTTGAATTTGGATTGAAGTCTTTCATCCGTTCTGGAAAGCCATTACTTTTTTAATTTCAATTAAACTAATAAAGTAAGACAATCTCACTTTATTATCCATGTCATTTAAACGCTATAGTATGTTTAGTCTGTCTTTACAATTTGCATTTCTTGATCATTTCTTCTGGGTAACTCTCTCTTCATCCGTGTCTAATCAGTTATGAAACTTGTCTATTGAGTTTTTAATTTTGTTTCTTTTCTTTTTCTTTTTTTTTTTTTTTGAGTCGGAGTCTCACTCTGTCACCCAGACTGGAGTGCAGTGGCCGCTCCCGGCCACCGCAGCCTCGAC
>CAUYQG010175143.1:0-83932 GCA_963574415.1 Tarsius wallacei | reverse complement strand
ACGCCCGGCTAATTTTTTGATTTATTGTAGAGATGAGGTCTCGCTTGCCCAGGCGGGTCTCGAACCCACGGGCTCAGGCAATCCACTCACCTCAGCCTCCCAAAGGCGCGGGATTACAGGCTGAGCCACCGAGCCCGGCTTCTTATGAAGTTTTTGTTATCTGGGTCTATCCATTTTTAATAGAGTTGTGTTAAAAGTTTCCAGTTTTAATTTGTCCTATACATATATATATATATATATATATATATATATATATATATGTATATTTGGTAATGTTTTTAGATATGTGTAAGTTAATGATTATTGTATCTTTCAGGAAGATATTCTTTGTGTTGTCACTATCAATATTCTTTTTATATTTTTATTTTTAATTTTTTTAATATTCCTTTTTAACCCCAGTAATGGTTTGGACTTAGGTTCTATTATATCTGATGTTATATTAGACCCTAGATATGGCACATCTTTTTTATTTCCTTTCCTTTAATCTTTCTGCATTTTGTTGGCATTTGCCCTTAAAAAAAATACAGCTAGATTCTGTGTGTTTTATCCATTTCTAAAAATCTATATTTTTAAAAACTAAACTTAATTTCTTTATATTTGTTGTGGTCATTGGTTTATTTATATTTCTTTCTACAATTTTATTTTGTATCGTCTGTTTATCATCCTTTTGTTG
This sequence comes from Tarsius wallacei, assembly GCA_963574415.1. Classification (NCBI taxonomy): domain Eukaryota; kingdom Metazoa; phylum Chordata; class Mammalia; order Primates; family Tarsiidae; genus Tarsius; species Tarsius wallacei. Next base: position 83,259 of record CAUYQG010175143.1, on the reverse strand, counting down.
GTTTTTTAATTTCTCCTTTTCAGTTAATAATGTTAGCCGGGCTCGGTGACTCAGCCTGTAATCCCGTGCTTTGGGAGGCTGAGGTGAGTGGATTGCCTGAGCCCGCGGGTTCGAGACCCGCCTGGGCAACTTGGTGAGACTTCATCTCTACAATAAATCAAAAAATTAGCCGGGTGTGGTAGCGCACGCCTGTAGTTCCAGTTACTTGGAAGGCTGAGGCGGAAGGATCGCCAGAGCCCAGCAGGTCGAGGCTGCGGTGGCCAGGAGCGTGCCACTGCATTCCACTCTGGGTGACAGAGTGAGACTCCAACTCAAAAAATAATAATAATAATGTTATATATATGTGTATTTATATTCTACTATATATAAAGATATATATGTATATATTTGTGTGTGTGTGTGTGTGTGTATGCACACATACTGTTACTGGACTGTAAGCTGATGCTGTAATGAGATGAGAATTGTGGGGACTGAGAGACGGATATACATCACTGGGGATCAGAGGGCAGACTGTAGTAGGAAGAATTCTAAGGTGGCCCCTAATATTTTCACCTTCTTATATAATCTTCTCCCTGGAGTTTGGGCAAGACTGGTGAATATGATGGGACAGCACTCTGGTGATTAGGTTACATTTTATAGCCACAGTGAAGGGATTTTGAAGTGTAATTAAGGTTTTTAATCAGTTGACTTTAATCAAGAGGGAGGTTATCCTGGTTGGGCCTCACCTAATTCTGAGAATCCTTCAAATGAATGTCTAGAGATCAGAAACAGAAGGCTGAGAGATTCTCCTTCTGGCCTTAAAGAATTAAACCATTATTTTGTGAACTACATGCTGAGAGACTCACGTGGCAACACCCTCTAGGAACTGAGAACAGTGTACAGCCAATACTCGCAAGAATTCTGGGATTTTAGTCATCCAGCTACAGGGACATGAATTCTTCCAACAACCCAAGGGAGGTTGGAAATGGACATTTCCCCTGACTGGGCCTCTAGATGAGAACACAGCTTGGATGACATTTGATTGTAGCCTTGTGAGACCCTGAACAGAGAGGACCCAATTAGCTCGTACCCAGACTCCTGACCCCTAGCAACATTGAGATGATGCATTTATTTTTTAAAGCAGCTAAATTTGGGATGATTTGATTTTTTTGTACCGCAGAAAGCAAATACTATCAGTGGCAACCCTTAATATTTTTTTCACATACCTATTGAACAATAAATATTTTAAATAAATGTAACATTTTCAATCATTTCTATCCTTCTTATCATAGTTTAATTAGCTGCTCCCTTTTTTGTCTTGTTTTTGTTTAAATACAACATTGTTTAACAGACACCCCAAATAGCCAATACTTCATTAAATTTGCTGACATATTTCTCAGTTTCTTTACTCATCATTGTTTCTTCTCTTCCAAGTCTATGTGTCACAATCTATTATGCTAATGTATTTTATTCCTTAAATTTTGTCTTTTAATATCTTCAACATTTATTTTAAAGTCACTGTCAGTCTCCTCTATAAAATACATTTTTCAGGAATGCTATAAAAAACAGTGTTTTAATGTTTTTGTTGTTTTGTTTTGTTTTCTCCTCTCGCCTTCCCTCTTTTCCTTTCTCTCACTCCCTCTTTCAGTTGCCTGCATTCAGCAGCTAGAACCCGAGTCCTTATAAAATCACGTTGAGATTTCTGCTCCACTAGAATGTCAGAGTATAAATCACTTTGAGTTTTTCACAGGAATGCAGAATGTCCCTTCAATACAAAGTCTAACAGTACGGGAAAGGAAATAGAAACTGTGAATCATGAACACAGCACTTACACATGGCTTAAGATGGGACTATGTGGAATACAACTGCAGCCTGTAGTTGGAAAAGGAAAATGATGCTACTGATGGGACGGGAACTTTTCTGCCCAGTTACTCTATCCCCGTCTTCTAGGGATGAGCCTGGCTCGAGTTGCTTCTCTTTTGTGCATCTCCTTTGGTTGTTGTTAACACATGGAAGCCTCACTCTTGATAGCCACTGTTTATTTCAGAAACAGTCTAACAGTTTTAGCTTCTTTGATGACTTTGTATTTCTCTTTGATTTTTAGTTCAAGATATGTTAATCTTATTTTCAAGCCTAAGCATATGTTATTGTTTTTTCTCTTCTCACGTTCTGCCTGTTCTTGTTATTTGCTTAGAACAAAGAGTGTGTACCAAAGCTAAAATCTAAGGTGCCATAATCTTGCCCAGAAGTCCCCTGGATATTTTATATGCATTATCTCCTTTAATCCTCACTGCTACCCTTTGAGGTAAATATTACTATGACCACTTTAGCCATGAAGAAACTGAGGCTCAGTGATGTTAAGCAGGATTTCCAAGGTCGTGCAGAGGGTAAATTGAAAACCAAGAAATAGAACCTACATTTTTTATGATTTCAGAACATAAGGTCTGAACTCCTGAACCTTATCAGAAAGGAGATTTTGAAGACACAAATGAGAAGCGAGTGAATAACTGACAGAGGAACACCTTGGAGGCTATGACATAGAGTGACTGTGGGGGAATAGTCCATGGCCTTAAAGAAAGATGTGTCTTTTTTGGAGACAGAAGAAGTGGTGGAGAGGGAAGGTGATATTACAGAGAGATCCTCAGTAAGAGAAAATGTTGGCCAAGAAGCTTAGGTTAATGAGTAAGTTGTCACTGAATTAGAAGCCGGGGTTTCCACTCAGAGAGGGCAGGGTCAGGAGTATGAAGGATAAAAGTGTAAAACAATCACTACGAGAGATTTGATTGAGAATTTGAAAGAGAATTATTAATCTAATTCAACTTGATAAATAACAGGAACACAAAACAACAAACGTAGACATTTGGATACAGGAAAAGTTATTTTTCAGCTGTTTCTTCTCTATAACACATTGGACAAGTAGGTGGGGGACATTTTTGGCACTATTGCTGTGATCTTACTTGTCTATATTGCAACTATTTTCAAAGAAGAAGTATAATTACATATTTCCCTCTTCTCTTGGTTTTCTATATTACTTAATAACAGCAAGACCTGGGATAACGATATACTTCAGTTTGAGCAGGATGGTCTTAGTTTACATCTTTTGTCCCTGTGTAATTATTAATAACACTTTTAGCCACTCTCAGAAGTGTCCAGATTTGTGTGACAAATTATATGGTCTTCCTAATAATAGCTAATTATTGGTGTTTCTCTTCTAGATTTGTACATTCCTAATCCTATTTTATTTTTACATCTACTCCATGAGGTAAATCACATTACTGTCTACATTATGCAATTTATTATTTCAGTCTGTGAACATTTTTATTAAGTGACTACCATGTGCTAGGTAATATATTAAATGTTGGAGATACAATTATAAACTCAATAGATAAGGTCCTTATCCTTATGTGGCTTGTATTTGAGAAGTAATAAAGAAATAGAATTAGAAAAATTGATACTTGATCAAGATCACACCATTTGTAAAAACCCAGAATTTTGCCCAGTTTAGTCTTATATCAGAGCCTAAGTTTTAACCACTACTTCTTTTATATTTTAATAATGATTAGTATTTTTAATTACACATTGTTGAATAATGTAGGTAGATATATAAATACTAAAAATATCAACATGTGTCACATTTTTACAATAGATTAAAATATCTCAGATAATATGTGTTATAGTAAAACTATTTGATAGCAAATATTTTTATTTCGGTATACATTGTCATTTAATATAATCATCATTTTGTTGCAAATTAAAAAGGGTTAAACTAAAATGGTTTCCATTAAAAAGAATGCATGTGGTATGATGACTACTGGCCAAAGTCATTGGGGGTCTTTGCCTGGACTTTTGTCAACATTTATTTTTTTCTCTATTTTTTATGTTTATTTTTATTTTAGAGACAGGGTCTCATTCTGTCACCCAGGCTGTAGTGCAGTGGTGTGTTCATAGCTTGCTGCAGCCTTGAACTCTGGGCTCAAGCAATTCTTCCCCCTCAGCCTTCTAAATAGCTGTGACTACAGACATAAGCCGTCATACCTGGCTAATTATTTAATTTCTTGTAGAGATGAGGTCTTGCTATGTTGCCTAGGCTAGTCTCGAACACTTGGCCTCAAGCACTCCTCCTTCCTAGGCCTCCCAGCTAAGGTTACAGGTGTGAGCCATTGCACCCAGCCTTTTTTCTTCTTCTCTAAAAACAAGTGCATCTTCTTTTCTGTAGCATGCTATAGCAATTTTGTCATTTTATAAAATTGCCTCTACAGATGATAAAAATTATAATATTTAGAGTATCCATTAACAACTTTAAATTTTTTATTTTATTTTATTGTAGAGAGGAAGTCTCATCATGTTCCCCAGGCTGGTCTCAAACCCCTGACTGAGCTCAGGAATCCTTCTGCCTCCCAAAGTGCTGGGATTACAGGTGTGAGCTACTGAGCCTGGTTTCCATCAACAACTTTAAATGTTATTGAATGGATTGAGCACACAAACCACTTTTAAAAATATAAAACTGGGCTGGGCACAGTGGCTCGTCTGTAATCCCAGCACTTTGGGGGGCCGAGGCAAGAGGATTGCCTGAGCCCAGGGGTTCGAGACAGCCTGGGCAACTTGGTGAGACCTCATCTCTACAATTTAAAAAAAATTACCTGGGCATGGTAGCACGTGCTTGTATTTCCATCTACTTGGAAGGCTGAGGCAGAAGGATCGCTAGAGGTCAGCAGGTTGATGCTGGGGTGACTGTGAGCAGGCCACTGCACTCTAGCCTGGGTGATGGAGTGAGACTATGACTCAAAAAAAAAACAAACAAACAAAGTAAAACTGGCCCTTTGATAGAAAAATTTTATTTCTTGGTATTTATTAATTTTTCAAATCAGAACAATGATGTTACATGGCGATATTATAACAATGTTGGACTGTATGAACATCCATTTGTAAGAAAGGTGATTTTAAAGAAGATCTGAATTAGGACATTGGAAAGTAAATGGGAACACTGGTCAATTATCACATTATTCAGGAGTTTACCAGTCACTTAATAGCTCATAAAAGTAATTTTTAATGCATTTTAAAGTAGATTATGGGGTACATTTTACCTTAGCTATAGTAATTTTATGACATTATACTAGTGTTTCTATTTATTAAATATATATTTTTGCTTCTTTTGGTATTAATTCTCCCAATTCACTAAAGTGAATAAATGACTGGAAATAGTTCAAGCATAAAAGTAGTGATGACAAAAGTAAAATTATTATTATTATTATTGAGTCCAGTCTGTTGCCCAGGTTGGAGTGCAGTGGTACACTCACCGCAGGCTTGACTGGCTGGGCTCAGACAATCCTTCCGCTTCAGCCTTCTAAGTAGCTGGAACTACAGGCACGCACCACCAAGCTCGGGTAATTTTTTGATTTATTGTAGAGACAAACTCTTGCCAAGTTGCCCAGGTTGGTCTTAAACTCCTGGGTTCAGGCAATCCTCTCACCTCTGCCTCCCAGAGTGCTGGGATTACAGGTGTGAGCCACTGCACCCAACCACAAGTAAAATTATTTACTTTCTATTATTTATTACAGCTTAAGATGAGATTTTTTTTTTTAACTGCTCTAGTCTATGAAAGGGAAACTTTATTGAGGCCCCAGGGCCATGGGCCAGGGCAGGAGGCTGACTTGAGGGAGGAGCCGGCAAAGGCCTTATTTGAGCTTCTTCTTGGGGCGCAGATTGTTGGTGTGCCCAAGCTTCTTGTGGCAGTCGATGGCACAGGGAGGCAGGCGTGCATAGTACTTGCAGCAGGTTATCTTGTTGCAGTTGTACTTCTGGCCAAGCTGATGGAGGGAAGTCTCAATGATGCTGCCTCGCAGGCACAGCACCTGGTGCAGGGTGGACTCTTTCTGGATGTTGTAGTCTGAGAGAGTGCGGCCATCCTCCAGATGTTTGCCCACAAATATCAGATGCTGCTGGTCAGGTAAGATGCCCTCCTTGTCTTGGATTTTAGCTTTGATATTCTTGATGGTGTCACTGGGCTCAACCTCAACGGTGTTAGTCTTACCATTGAGGGTGTTCACGAAGATCTGCAACTTTGCATCTGCCCCACAGCCGTCGCCAACAACCAGTCTGGCTGCTTGATGAGATTTTAAGCATAAAGAGTAAATACAGAATCTGAATCTGTTTTCTGGGACAAGCAAACTTACAGGTATAAGGAATTTACAGGTTCTCTAGTCATCAAAACAGTAAAATATGTCTAAAAAGTACAGTAATGAAATCTGACATCTGAAAGTTGGTTTTTTTCACATTCATTCATTTATTATTCCCATGATAACAAATCATCTAGTGATCGGTCATATGTGAACATTTTTCTGAGTTGCCAAGTCCCATTCCATAAGATTTAGCATTAAACTCTGACATCCAGAAAACATGACACAGAAACGAATTATCCACTGTCACAAATTGTCCACCTGCACAGAGAGGAACAGATGTGTTCGTGAACATCTATAATTCACCAATTAATCTACCAACCTTTTTTTGTGGAAATGCATTCATTTTTCTGCAGCCACAATGAAAGACATGTTGTCTCTATATTTCCCAGGGAGCTTTCCCAAAAAGCAGACCTCAGAATCTTACTGTACTCATACTTTTTAGAGGAAGGGTATACCAGAAGATTCCTCTCAACTCCAGGGCATCCAGCTGACTGAGAGCCTCCACCCCATACTAATTCTGTCCTCTGGGAGGAGATAGCCCAGGGCTGATATTCACTAGACACACCAAGAAACATGGCCACTGTGGGTATCTTGAGTCATCTCCAGACAGTTCATTTCCTGGCTTTCAGGTATCCAGGGTCCTCCCTAAGGGGCTCCAGATCCTGCAGTTCACAGGGGACAGAGGCTGTGACAGAGTTACCTGGGTCTCCCAGAGTAACGGACATGGGGCAGTGGAGACAGGACCCGAGCTGGTAGCGTGGGCACCAGACAAAGACCTGAAAACTGGATTTCATGGTACCTACACATATACTAATACTGAGTGCATTATCAACTTTGTTTTTTAAACTGGGATCTCACTCTGTTGCCCAGGCTGGAGTGCAACGGCATGATCACAGTTCACCACAGTCTTGACCTCCTGGGTTCAGATGATCCTTTTGCCTCAGCTTCCCAAGTAGCTGGGACGATGGGTGTGCACCATCATGTCTGGTTAATTTTTTGATTTTTTTGTAGAAAAGAGGTCTTGCTATGTTGCCTATGATAACTTTTTAAATATAATAATGTCATAAAGTCTTTTATGCTTATTTTTTTTCAAATTTTAACTAGTAAACTAGTTGTGCTTTCTCAGAACAAGAAATGCAAAATAGCTTCCAGTACAAAATTGAGAAATCGTGTTGCTAAAGACAGAGAGGGGATCAAAACTATAGAGGCATCCTCATGGCAAAGGTAGTGGAGTTCGTGACACACGTACTTCGAGAGAAAGCTAAATGAACTTCCAGCACAATTCCTTCATCATGTGATACTGATGGCCATTACACAATGCAAGTGACATACCCTGGGGCGTGTAAAGCACGTCCTGTGAATTGGCAAATGCTTTGCATCACTATTGGATCACATGTTAAACTTCCTCAGTGTATGAGTGATATATCTAAGAGAGAAAAGTGTGCAAAAACTTTTTGTTTTATTTGCATTGAGTGCCCATTCTACAGAAGAGATGTTTTGTTTGATGGTCATCACAAAGCTATGAGGTGGAATAGAAAATGTCATGCTGTAATCGGTAGTGACGTAGTGAAGAAACACTAACCACGTATGCAGCAATGAAAAACTTTCAATTAAAGGAGTTGTGCCTGATTATCAATCCAATACCACTATTTGCAGAGAATAAAGTAGTCAGTATGTCTTCAGATCTTGATTTAATATTGAAGAAGTGTAAGAAATACAAATATTATTAAATCATAGCTATTGATTTTAACTCTTTACAGAGTACTATATGAAGAAATATGTAGCAATTTCAAAACTACTTTTCCACACTGCTGTTGAAGAAAAAGATGCTTAAATGAACTTTAAAAATGAGAGATGGGTTTTAAAAATCACATTTCTTCATTACACTGATGATGCCACTATTTCTATCATTTCAGATAGTTTGCTCCAATGGCAGATTCTAGTGATTTATTCAGAGTTTTTAAAGCACGAATCCATCACTTCAAGGAAACACTGTCATTACTTTTTTATTGTTGGAGGCAAGACATCAAGATTTCTTAAGAAGAAAAAATTATTGTACAAACACCTCAGTCTTTGCTAGTTCAATTGTTTCCAGTGTGGTGCCCCCCCCCCCCAACTATGAAGGAAGTCATTGGCATGTAGGGGGCATGATCAAACACCCATTCAAAAACTGCAACAGCAAAAGGAAAACTACTTTCTAGAGCTGACTTGGATTCCATTCATTGTGATCTTTCACGTCCCAGCATTCGAGTATATGTTGTATGTTTATTATCTTCAGTATCAGATAATGAGCTGGCATTGTCTTCAATGAGAAATTCTCTGTGATCTGGGGCTAAATTTGATCCAGATATCATTTTATAGAAATAAAAGATATAAAAATAAGCGGAGTGGGTGAAAAAATTGTCCTACAGCTAATGTCCCTTATGTTATATAAGTGACTATGTGGACCTTAATTAAGCTGATGATACTAGCTTATATTATTAGTGTATTAAAAACCATCTTTCTCACTGATGTCATTTTTATTATTGTCAAACAGCATATGCTGTTGCATTCTTACTGTATTTGAATTTACTATATATGGCAAATATGCATGTCTGAAAAATCTATTAATTGATCTATAGATGCCATAATTTGGAAAACATTGGTCTAAGTCTTAAGAGATAGAATGAATCAAAGTCTGCCCAATGAAGAGCAGACAAAAATAAAAGTAAAGCCTTTTCAAACTAGTATAAATCAATGGGAAATCTAAATAAACACTAGTTTGTCAAGGGGACTAAACTAATATTTTGAAGAATCAAGTTTCCAAATGACCATCCCTATAGACTGGTTGTTTGTGTCTCCACAAAATTAAATGTTGAAGTCCAAATCCCCAATGTGTTGCTATTTGGAGGTGAGACCTTTGGGAGGTAATGAGGTCATGAGAGTGGAGCCTTCATGAATGGCAGTAGTATTCTTATAAGGGGATGAAGAGATCAGAGCTCTCGCTCTCTCTGCCATGTGACGATACAAGGAGAAAACGACCATCTGTAAACCAGGAAGAGAGCCTTCACCAAGAACCTAACTATGCTGGCACCCTGGTCTCAGACTTTAAACTTCCAGAACTGTAAGAAATAATGTTGTTTAAGCCACTCAGTATATGGCATCCTGTTATAGTAGACTGGATTGACTAAGATGGTCATTCCATCGAGTGATTTTCAATTTTTTTTAATACCACTGTTCTCAATAAGATACATTTATCTAATCAACCCAGTAAACTGTTAGCCATCTTTGGCCAGACTATATTATGGTAGCAAACAATTCGAAATCTCACGGGCTCAAAACAAATGTTTATTTCTCATTCTGTTACATGAAGGCTGTACATCAGTGATGACTTTGTTCTGGGTTGTAGTTCTCTCTTCCAGTCTACAGAAAGGCGGCAACTCAGCCCCAAGTAGCTTGTCATTCCAGTCCTGTCTTAAGATATGCTCACAGCAAAGAGAAAGAGTGAAACACTGAGTCAACCTATATAATTTCTCTGAAAACTGCAGCTCAGGATTGATGCACATTGCATACTTACATTCCATTGACTTTAGTAAATCCTGCAGACACTGACAAACATCAATACAGAGGGGAAGTCCACCCCAGTCACAGGAGCTCTGAAGTCAACTAGCAACAGAGAAGGGTAACTAACCCTTTAACAAGAAAGTGGTGAAGCGGGAATAAGTATAGAAAATAATGCTATCCACCACATGTGTATGTGTATATGAGTAGAGTATGTATATAATTGAACCAACATTTTACAAAATAATAATGATTACAAAATAATAATGATGCACTCTGATATTTTCTATTCTATTGTGTTTTACTTTTTTAAACTGCTGGTTACAACCCACTAAATTGAATATTTGACCCACCAATGTTTTACTACTGGCATTTTGAAAAGTGTCTCTCTAAAGGCCTAAGCCAAGTTCTTGCAGTTTCTAGAGTGTCACAATGGAAAAGTGCCTGAGTTCTCGATAATTGGCTTTCTTACAGTTGAATGAGATAAGCTCATCTTTCTTGATTCTGAATATAAGTATGTATGATAGATAGGGTACAACATTAGAGTCAGATGTTGGAGAGTTTGGTTCTGGCTCAGCCACTGACTGGCTGTGTGACTCACTCACCATTTCTAAGCCTCAGTTTCCCCATCTATGAAATGGGAATGACATCTGCCTATCCTACCTCAAGTGCCTCAAGTGATAAGTGAAACTTAAATACTGCTTGGTACTGTTTTGAGCACTTATTTACTAACTCGTTTAACCCACACATCAACCCGCTGGATACTAGGTACTACTAATATCCTTGTTTTGTAGAAGAAGAAACTGAAGCAGAGAGAGGTTAATGATTTCTAACTGGAAGATCCAAGATGCAAAACCAGGCAGTCTGACTTCACAATCCATCCTCTCAAACATTATGTTAATTAGCCTCTAACATGGAAACATTTGAAGTATGTGAAACCACCACTTTAAAAATTGTGCACTATTATTATTTTTGTTGTTTATTCTCTGGGAAACTAATGGTCTGTTTTTCACTGTGTCCCTGGTGAAAAATGCACATCCACTAACAGTGAAATTGGCCACAATTTTGATGAGCAGATGTCTTGATCCCAAGTCAGAGCCATAGCAGATGTAGTTTTCTATTTAGTTCTGGCATATCCCTTGTTTGGTTGAGTCCCTCTCCTGAGGCAGAGTGAGAACCAGCAAGTTAGCCTTAGAGAGCGTGACTGTGCATTCACCTTATAACTATAAACAACCAGAATTACTGCACATGGGCCCTAGATGTTAGCTTATTACAATTCAACCCCACTCAGTTTGGGTATATTAATTTTGTTAGAGCATACAAGTAAATGAGCTCCATCATTTGTCCTATAGGTTTATATTCCTGATCTCCACAATGTAATCACTTTCTGGATTGCTTTTTAAAAGCCTTGTTTACAGTGACATCCAATCTTGCTATAATGAGGTCATTCTTCCAGGAAAATACCAAATCTGTGTTACATTTCTATTTTTTTTAAAAAAGATTCTATTTTGTCAGGTTCACAACAAAGCATTTGAGAAAACACGCTATAACGAGAGAACATATAAATACGTGAATATAAAGAAATTTTCTCTGTTTTTTTGAGGTTTTTTTTTTTTTTGAGTTGGAGTCTCTGTCGCCCACAATGGAGTACAGTGGCCGCTCCCGGCCACCGCAACCTCGACTTGCTGGGCCCTGGCAATCCTTCTGCCTCAGCCTTCCAAGTAGCTGGAACTACAGACGTGCACTACCATGCCCGGCTAATTTTTTGATTTATTGTAGAGATGAGGTCTCGCCAAGTTGCCCAGGCGGGTCTCGAACCCGCGGGCTCTGGCAATCCACTCACCTCAGCCTTCCAAAGCGTGGGATTACAGGCTGAGCCACCAATCCCGGCTTCTGAAGAATTCTTTAGGGAAGAAAACTATTTTGTATCCAGATATAATTTCCATTTTATGAATTCTCTCATAAAACTGAGGATCTTTATCCCAAAAATAGATGTGTATTTTTAGGTCCATTTATGACCAAATGCATCAATGTCTGACCACCTAATGGAAGAATACTTTGCAATGGTGTAAAATTTGCTTTTTAAAAGAAACTGGCTGCAGCAGATAAAGAATTTAGTGCTTACTAATGCTATCAAAATGTTTGTGGCATCGCTTGGAACTGGTATCCTGTCTAGAGGATTTATGACCTAGCAAAATCTCAAATCACTTGGCATTTTATAATTACTTTGAAAATCAGCCTTGAGATATAATTTACATACATTAAAAGTTTTTAATTTTAAATTATAAAAGATGAATTTTGGCAAACATATACTGTGATGTGTGACCACAATCACGATCATGATACAGAATAATTCCATAACCTCAAAAATTCTCATTGGGACTCTCTGCAGTCAGTCTCTCTCCTCGGTTTTGGTCTCTGGTGATGACTGATCTATTTACATACTTACTGTCATTCTAATATTTGTCTTTTCTAGAATTTTATATAAAAGGCAACATACAGTAGATATTATTTTAATAAAATTTTGATAGCTTTACTGAGCTATAATTCACATATTATATAATTTGCCATTTAAAGTAGACAATTCAGCTGGGCTGGGTGGCTCAGCCTGTAATCCCACGTTTTGGGAGGCTGAGGTGAGTAGATTGCCTGAGCCCGCAGGTTCGAGACCTGCCCGAGCAACTTGGCGAGACCTCATCTCTACAATAAATCAAAAAATTAGCCGGGCGTGGTAGCACACGCCTGTAGTTCCAGCTACTTGGAAGGCTGAGGTGGAAGGATCGCCAGAGCCCAGCAGGTCGAGGTTATGGTGGCCGGGTGCAGCCACTGCACTCCAGTCTGGGCAACAGAGTGAGACTCCAACTCAAAAATAAAATAAAATAAAAATAAAAAATAAAGTAGACAATTCAGTGGTTTTTAGTATGATCAATCATATGTGCAACCATCACCACAGTCAATTTTAGGTCATTTTAATCACCTCAAAAATAAACCTCATACCCTTTAGATATCACTCACCTACCTCTCCATTCCCACAGCCCTAAGCAGCCACTAATATGCTTTCTGTCTATATAGATTTCCTTGTTCTAAACATCTTGTATGAATGGAAGCATATAGCATGTGGTCTTTTGTGCCTGGCTTCTTTCACTTAGCATACTGTTTTCAAGGTTCATTTATGTAGCGTGTTAGTACCTCATTCCTTTCTATGGCCGAATAACATTTCGTTATTTAAACATACTACATTTGATTTATTCATGCATCAGTTTTAGACATTTCAGTCGTTTCCACCTTTTGCCTATTATGTATATATTACAATGAACATTTATGTACAAGTGGATACATGTTTTCATTTCTCGTAGGTGAAGTGGAATTTCTGGGTCATGTGGTAAACTCTGTATTTACTTATCTGAGAAACTGCCATACTGTTTTTCCAAGCATCTGCCCCGTTTTACATTCCAACTTGCAATCTATGAGGGTTCTGATTTGTGCACATTTTTGCCAACACCTATTATTATCTGACTTTTTGATTCTAGTTGTTTTAATGGGTATAAAGTGTTATCTCATTGTGGCTCTTTGATTTGCACTTTTCTAATGATTAATGATGTTGAGCAATTTTTCACATGCCTTTTGGCCTTTCATATCTCCTTTACATGAATATCTATTCAGATCCTTAGCTCATTTTTAAATTGAGTTATTTGTGTTTTTATATTGAGTTGTAAGAGATTTTTATGTATACTAGATACAAGTCCCTTGTTTTAGGTTGGATACAAATTCCTAGATATAAATGAGATACAGGATTTGCAAATATTTTTCTCCCATGATGTGAGTTTTTTCATTTTCTTGATGGTGTTCTTTGAAGTACAACATTTTTAATTTTGAGGAAGTCAATTTATCTATTTTTTCTTTTGTTGCTCATCCTTTTAATTGTCATTTCTAATACTCTTTTGCTAAATCCAAGGTGATAAGTACTTTTATCTATGTTTTCTTCTCAGTATAGTTTTAGCTCTTACATGCAGGATTTTGATCTATTCTGAGTTAATTTTTCTGTAAGAAAAGTTTGAGGTAGTTGTTTAATATAATTCTTTTGCATGAAGTTACAAAATTGTTTCAGCACCATTTGTTATAAAGACTGTTTTTTTCACATTGAATGGTCTTAGTGTCCTTGTCTAAAATTAGTTAACTAGATATGTAGGGTTTATTTCTGTACTCTCATTTCTGTTCCATTAATCTCTATGTCTATCCTTATGCCAGTACCACACTATTTTCATCACTGTAACTCTGTAGTAAAGTATTGAAGTTGGGGATTGAGAGCCCTCCAATTTTGTTCTTTCTTAAGATTGTTTTGACCATTCTGTTTCCTGTACAATTCCATATGAGTATTTAGAATAAGTTACAGCTGGGCTCATTGGCTCAGCCTGTAATCCCAACATTTTGGGAGATTAGTGGATTTTGGGAAGCTAGCGGATTGCCTGAGCCAGCAGGTTCAAGACCAGCCCGGGCAACTTGGTAAGACCTCTTCTCTACAATAAAAAAAAATAAAAAAAAAAAAATAGCCGGACGTGGCAGCGCAAGCCTGTAGTTAAATAAATAAATGACATCTGGATAGAAAAGGAGGAAATAAAACTATATTTGCAGAAGACATAATCGGAAGGCTGAGGCGGAAGGATGGCCAGAGCCCAGCACGTCAACGCTGGGGTGGCCGTGAGCATGAGTGCCACTGCACTCCAGCTTGGGCGACGGAGTGAGACTCCAACCCAAAAAGAAAGAATAAGTTAGAAAATTTCTACAAATAAGTCAACTAAAATTTTGTGCTAAATAAATGTGCTAAACCTGTTGATCATTTTGGGAAGTATTGCCATCTTAACAACGTTGTCTTCACATCTAAGAACATGGGAATGTTTTTCCAAATATTTGAACTTAGTTTCTTTCAACATATTTTTGTAGTTTTCATAGTATAAGGTATGCAGAGCTTTTAAAAAATTTATTCCTATGTATTCTTTTGATGCTTAAATGGAATTGTTTTCTTAATTTTATTTTCAGTTAGTTTTTGTTGCAGATAAATAGAAATACACTGGTTTTTACATATTGATCTTGTACCTTGCAACTTGCTGAACTTATTTATTCTAATAGTTTTTTAATGGAGTGCTTAAGATCTCTTACATACAAGATTATGTCTTCTGCAAATATAGTTTTATTTCCTCCTTTTCTATCCAGATGTCATTTATTTATTTATTCATGCCTGATTGTCCTTGCTAGTTCTTCCAATACAACGTTGAATAGGAGTGATGAGAGTGGACATCTTAATCTTATTGTTACTTGTCAGAGGAAGAAGAATTTAGTATAGTAGGCATTTAGTAGACATATATTTATTGTTGGTTTTTTATAGATATCCTTTATCAGGTTGGGGAAATTTCCTTCTATTCCTAATTTATTGAGTTTTTTTTTTTGTCGTGAAAAGGTGTTGGATTTTGTCAAATTCTTTTTCTGCACTATTGAGATGATTATTTTTTTTAGAATTCAGTTGATATAATGTATTACATGAATTGATTTTCAGATATAAAACCAACCTTGCATTCTTGAGATAAATCTCATTTAATTGTGGGAGATAATTATTTTTATATGTTGCTCGATTCAGTTCCCTAGCATTTTGTTAAAGATTTTTGCAGCCATATCCATAAGAAATGTTAGTCTATCATTTTCTTTTCTTGTAATGTCTCTGGTTTTAGTACTAAGATAATACTGGACTCATAAAGTGATCTGGAATGTGTTTCTAAACTCTTTTTGGAAGAGTTTTCTTTAAATGTTTGGTAGAAGTCAGTAGTGAAATCATCTGGGCCTGTTTTTTTTTTCTTCTTGATTAGTAATTTAATTTCTTCACTTGTTATGGGTCTAGTAAAAAGGTCTATTTCTCTTTGAATCCATTTTGGTAGTTTCCATCTTTGTAGAAGTTTGTGCATTTCATCTAAACTGTCTAATTTGTTGACATATAATTGTTTATATGCTGGTTATGTTCTTTCTTTTATTTCTGATTCTAGCACTTTAAGTGTTTTCTCTTTTTTATCAATCTAGCTAAAGGTTTGCAAATTTAGTTGATCTTTTCAAAGAACCAGCTTTTGGTTTTTTGTTGTTGTTTTTTTGGAGGGGGGGTGGGAAGTCTCACTCTGTCTCCCAGGCTGGAGTGCAACACTCATGGCCACCCCAGGGTCAACCTGCTAGGCTCTGGTGATCTTTCCACCTCAGTCTTCCAGGTAACCAGAACTACCACGCCTGGCTATTTTTTTGTTTATTGTAGAGACAAGGTCTCGCCAAATTGCCCAGGCTGGTTTCGAACCCGCAGGGTCAGGCAATCCACTCAACTCAGCCTCCCAAAGTGCTGGGATTACAGAGATTTTGGGTTTAGTAATTTTCTTTATTGTTTTATATTCCATATTTCTGCTCTAATCTTCTGCTTGCTTTAGATTTACTTTTCTTTTTGAAATTTCATAAAATGAAAAGTTAGGTTATTGATCTTTCTTCTTCCCTAATGTAGGAATCTACTTTCCTCGAGGCAATGCATTAGTATAGCATTCTACCAGTTTTGGTATGTCATGTCTTCAATTAAATTTATCTCCAAGTATATCATGTTTTCTCTTTTGATTTTTTTCATTGGTCCATTGGTTAATTAGGAGTGTGTTATTTAATTTTCACATATTTGGGGATTTTTCTGGCTATCAATTTCTAATTTTATTTCACCGTGGTTGGAGAATAGCTTTGTATTGTTTCTATGTTTTAAATTTTACCTATCTACCTATCTATTTATTTAGAGTCAGAGTCTCACTCTGTTGCCCAGGCTGGAGTACAGTGGCACGCACATGGCCACCCCAGCCTCAATCTGCTGGGCTTAGGTGATCCTTCCCCTTCAGCCTTCCAAGTAGCTGGAACTACAGGCACATTCTACCATGCCTAGCTAATTTTTTCATTTATTGTGGAGACGATGTCTTGTCAAGCTGCCCAGGCTGGTCTCAAACCCTTGGGCTAAGGCAATCCTCTTGCCTCTACCTCCCAAAATGATGGGATTACAGGCATGCACCACAGTGCCTGGCTTCTGTCTCTTTAAATCTATTGAGGCTTGTACAGTATAGCATATGGCCTATCCTGGAAGTAGACACTCTTTTGTTTCGGACTTCTTTCATTTAACCTAATGTTTTGAGATCCATCCATGGTATTGCAAGCATCAGTAGTTCCTTTTTATTACTGAATAATACTCCATTGTATGGCTATGACACTCTTGTTCATCTATTACCTAGTTGTTAGATATTTGATTTATATTCACTTTTTGCTATGATGGATAGATCTGATATAAGCATTCACATTCAAGACTTTGTGTAAAAAAATATATATATATATATTTTTTTTTTTTTTAGAGAAAGCAGGATTTATTGAGAGGACTGAAAAGCTCCCATAGTAGGAGGGGACCCGAAGGGGTTGCCCCTATTTTTTTATTGCTCTTTGGAAAACGCCCCAAAGGGGATCTATAGGATAAGTGTGTGTGCGTGTGTATGTGTGTATATATATATATATTTATTTATTTTTAAATATATAAAAATATAAACATATTTTATATAAATATAAACAAATATATATATATTTTGAGTCAGAGTCTCACTCCATTGCCAAGGCTGGAGTGCAGTAGCATGCTCACGGCCACCCCAGCGTCGACCTGCCGGGCTCCGGCAATCCTTCCACCTCAGCCTTCCAAGTACCCAGAACTACAGACATGCGCTACCATGCCAGGCTAGTTTTTTTTTTTTTTCATATGTTGTAGAGATGAGGTCTCACCTTTTGATATGTTGTAGAGATGAGGCCTCACCAAGTTGCCCAGACTGGTCTCGAACCCCTGGGCTCAGACAATCCACTCACCTCAGCCTCCCAAAGTGCTGGGATTACAGACTTGAGCCACCATGCCCAACCATAAGTGTATATTTAACTTTAGTAGCTACTTCCAGTTTTTCAAAAGTGTATGTACCATTTTGCATTCTCATTAGCATATATGAGATTCTCACTAGTATATATACGAGATTCTAGTTGCTCCACATTCTTGTCCATACTTTGTATTGTTAGTCATTTTAATGTAACTAGTCTAGTAGATTTAATTGCATCCAGTTGTGGTTTTATCTTCCATTTTTCTAATAAATAATTACATTGATTATTGTTTCACATACTTATTTGCTTTAATGTGTATTAAGTGTTCAAATCTTTAACCTACTTTTAAAGTTGTATTTAAACATTTTTTATTAATGCATTATAAAATTTTTTGCATATTCTAGATAAATGTATTTTCATTAGATATATTTATTGCAAATCTTTTTCCCAGTCTGTGACTTTCCTTCCATTTTCATAACACTATTCTTTAATATTTTAGTTTTGATTTTGCCCAACTTATTAAAATTTTCTTTTATGATTTATGCTCTTTGTGTCATAGGAAATTTTTGCTTAACCCAGCATTACAAAGATTTTAACTCATTTTTTTCTAGAAGATTCTAATTTATTTGTTTTTGTAGGTTCCTTAGGGTTTTCTACAGAGACTGTCATCTGTGAATAAAGAGAATTTACTTTTTTTTGACCAGTCTATATGCTTTTATTACCTTGTCTTGTCTTATTGCATAGCAACAATGAAATACAATAAAATATTAGACAAAAATAGTAAGAGAAGGCATCCCTAAATTGTTCCCAGTCTTTAGGGAAATTCAATATGTACATTGTTGACTGTAGCTTATTTTGTAGAGACATCACTTATCAAGTTGAGAAAGCAACTTTTTCATTGTTTCTAATTTACCGAGCATTTTTATTATGACTGGATTTTGAAGTTTGTCAAATGTTTTCTCTGCATCTATTGAGATGATCATATGACTTTTTTTTTTTTAATTTATTAAGGTGATTTTTGAATGTTAAACCAACTTTGCCTCCTATGATGGCTCCCCCAGGGTGATGATGTATTGTGCATTCTATAAATTTCTAGACTAAATTTCCTAGTGTTTTAAAAAAATTTTGCGATTATGCTTATGATGAGTGTTGGGTTAAAATTCTCTCTCTTTTTAAAATGTCTTTGGCCTTGGTATCAGGCAAGTAATGGCCTTGTAAAATGAGGTGAAAGATGTTTCTTTCTCTTCTACTTTCTGACAGAGCTTATATGAAATTGGCAATATTTTTTTCTTTAAATGGTAGAATTTCATTACTAGTTAAAACTAGAGTTTTTGTTTATTGGTTTGTTTGTTAATTTTCCAGAGAGAATTTCATTCTGTTGCCGATGCTGGAATGTGGTGTTGTAATCATAGCTCACTACAGTCTCGAAATCTTGGAGTCAAGTGGTCCACTCAGCCTCTCAAATAACTGGCTGCCACCATGCCTGGATACTTTTTTTAAAAACTTTTTGTAGAGCCAGGGTCTTGCTTCGTTGCCCAGGCTGTCTTGAACTCCTGACCCCAAGCAATCCTCCTGCCTTGGCCTCCCAAGTACTGGGATTATAGATGTGAGCCACCATCGCCTGACCAAGGCTAGTTTGTATTGTGGAAAAGTTTTTAACTACAAATTTAAGTTGTTGAAATTTTTTTGTTTTGAAGTTGAAAATAACAATACTGCTTTTATGATGCTGAAAGAACAAAGGTGGATATTTTTCTTAAATAAAGCAGCACTTGCCTACTTTTTAATGAGAGTTTAAAAGCTACATGTGAATATCAATAGATTATAGTACATTACTTCCTACTTTACATTTTTCTTTCGCTACAAACATAAAAAACTCACTTTTTCTTCTAGAAATGCTGTTTAAATCATTCTTCATATGTGAGTAATTATTCCTATAACTGTACAGATTACCTGAAATGTGTAGGTTAAACTAAAATGTAAGTTTCATTTTCCATTTATTTATAAAATAGTTTAATTTTATATTCAGCTAATTTAGGAAATTTGTTCACTTTAATTGAAATGAATGTGGCTATATGGTTAAAGTCTTCTTTTAATTTACATGAGTCCTGCTAAATACCTCTGTGTGTTATTTAGAGGATTGTTAAATCAATCACATTCGTTCTGTTCTCTCTGGAATACAAAGATGCAGGCTTTTCATCTTGCCTTCACCACTGTGTAGAAAAGGATTTTATGCTGCTGCTTCTGAAAAACAAACTGAGTCTTCATGCTTAGATCTTTGTTCATTCATGCCATTTTCCCTTTTCTTCGTCATTTATTCTGAATATTCTTTCTACTTTTGAATCCACTCCTTTATAACAGTACCTCTTCAGTAAGAAAATCGAGGCAATTTGATATAAAATTTCTCAACTTGATGTCTTCATAAAATGTATTCACATCTTTCCTTTTCCCTTCCTTTCCATTCAATGAAAATGATATTTATTGCTCTGCCAGTGAGTGTGCTTTTTGGCTGTGATTAGCAATGTACTCTATATTAGTAATTCTAGAAGAAAGTAGACATCTATACTGTATTTGTCTAAAAAGAATAAATTCAATAACAATGATAAGTAGGTGAGGTAATACCAATGTTAACGAACTCATTTCAGATATTTCACAATGTATGCATATTTCACAACATTACACTATTACACAATAAATACATACAATTTTTATTTGACAATTTAAAAAATAAATAAATTTTAAAAATAATTAACTAAAAACTTGAAATCCAAATGAAATTAAAAATAGATAAAACTCTCAGAAACTTTTTAGTCAATGCTATCTAATCTTTTTTATTTAAGTCTGGTTTGTAGAAATATAATTTACTTAGAATAAAACTGACTAATTTTTATTGTAAATTTCCGTGTGTTTTAACAAACAAATATCAGTGCTGTAACAACCACTATAATCAAGATTTAGAACAGTTATAGCATCCAGAAAGTTTTCGTGCCCTTTAAAATCAACCCTTATCCCCATCTCCAGTCATGAAAAACTACTAATCTATTTTGTCTCTATTGTTTGCCTTTTGTAATAATGTCATAAAAATGGAACCATACATTACATGAGCCTTTTGAGTCTGGCTTCTTTTGCTTAGCATAATTCATTTGCTAGTCTGTGTTGTTGCATGTATCATTCATTCCTTCCTATTGCTGGGTGGTACTGCATTGCATGGATGTACCACAGTTTTTTTTTTTTTTTAATCTACTTCCTCAGTTGAAGGATATTTGGATTGAGTGGATTATTAGGTTATATGGTAAATATCTATGTAACTTTACAAGAAACTGCCATTCTGCTTTTCATAGTAGCTGTACCTTGTTGCATTCCCAGCAACATATGAGAGTTGCAGCTGCTCTGCATTCTTAAAAGCACTTGCTATAGTCAGAATTGTTAATTTTATTTTATCCATTTTAATAGTTGTGTAGTGGTATCTCATTGGGGTTTTAATTTGAATTTCCTAATGAGTTATGATATTGAACATTTTTTATCTGCTTATTTGCCAGCTCAGGACTTGGTCCACTGCACCATGCTGAATAATAAAATGAAATGAAATTATAACTACTTTCAGAGAAGGCTGGACCTGGTTACATAGATACAGCTACCTGGTACCAGTTACATACCTATGTGTTTAAATTAGCCAGGGGCTAGTGGGTGTGAACCCAGCTTCAGCTAAATTTTGTCTGAATAGCACTTGTCTTAAGCTATATTTTCTCCAAAATAAAACCCCAAAAAACAATGCTTGAGAAGGGATTGCATGTAGTCATTTATTTTTGGAAGTTATCCCAAGGGATAGGGTGAGGCTGGGGCACATGAAACAAAAATTCAAGAGTGTTATTGAGCTGATAACTTCTGGGGCAGTTGTACCTCACTCAATTCTGGATTAAGTCTTGGCTTCCCTGAAGCAACTATGATAACATTGCCTATGATTTCCTTCTTGTTTTATTATTTTTATACTTTCTCTTCTTCCCGCTTTTCCACTATCCTTTTTAATTTCCTTTCCATTCTCTCATTGTAACTGTCGTGAGAAATTTACAGTCAAGAGTGAAGAATTACCTCTTGTCCAAAAAAAGAGAGCGCCTACTTTTCCTAACATCATAATTCCTAAGCCTGTGAGCACTTTGAGAACAATAAATTTTTTTTATACTTTGTTTATATTAGTCTATGCACAGAACCTGGAATATAGTGGTTGCTCAAATACTATTTTGAATAAATGAATGAATGAATGAGAATTTAGACCATTCCCAGATCACTAGAAGCTTCTTCCCTTTTTTTCTACCTAGATAAAGACAAATCTATAATGTTAACTATTTTGAATTTTTAAAAAACTCGCCAAGTTTCCTGAAATATTATTCTTGAGATTTTATTATTCTTGCTATTATATAAAGTGCAAACTTCATAACCAGGACACCACTCTATTCAGTGCCTTCTCCAAAGCTCTCAAAACCTCTCTTTTTATATCAGAGCAGAATCTATGAAAATCTCTATGTTGCATTTGCATTTGAATCCTGTCTAATAAACCAATGTTTCTTTCCCTATAACTCAAGCTCCAAGACACTGGTTTTCCTCACCCAGGCCTATGAACGATGATCTATCCACCCAAGTTAGTAATATTAAGTCAAATTTATGCGGGGAGGCTTTCAACATATTTTCCATTTGAAGCTGCATTCTTCTTCCATAGACTATATGAACAACAGCTTTAGTTATGAATGTTTCCCAGTGAACCAGCACTCCAGATGATAGAAATGAAACTTATTGTAGTTCTTACAAAATTCTGACATGAATCCCACCAATCACGATGACATGCAGCTGAGAAACTCCATTTGGCTTTGCGACTGGTGTTTTATCATTCTAAAGTGAACTGGGGAGTGGGGAGACGTAACAGACTTCCGATCAGGTAACTTTTTTAAGGGGATGAGTAGAGTACTGTCAAGCAAACGTATTCTTGACTGTCAGGGAGCAGAGGGATCAGTTCAGTCCATAGAATGTAGAAGTAATCGCCATCTAGCTTGAATAATAACAATGATAATTAACAACACTGTTTCAAAGGGGAAAAGAGAGTGGTAGAAATCATGTTTTGTATTACAAAATGCCTTTCAACTTTGTCATTTTTCTGATCCCATATCTCATTCTTTTCTTCTGTTGGCACATGACCCTTTTGTCTGTGTCAATTGAATAATTTGAAATAGAAAATTTAATTCATTTATCACTGTTGCTCATGGATAAAATAAAGAAATGAAGGTGCCAATTTGCTGGTCTGTTGAGTGCCAATTCTCTCTCTCTCAAACACACATACCCACCCACTCACTGGCTCACTCACACACACACACACTACATTGATTATCATTCCTAACACTTATATAACAACTTAACTGGCAAAGCACTTCTACAACTCTTCTGCTTCTTATTTCATCCCTGCCACACATTTGTAGGTAATTCTCACACTCATGTCAGCTGCGAAAGTTGATGCCCATGGAGATTCAGTGACTTGAACCCACATCGTCCTGTTTTTGTCTTGATGCTCTTTTCTGTTCTACTTTGGAGATAATAAAATCATATACCTTAAATGGTTTTTGTGTGGAGTCTATGAGATAATGCTCCTAGAGCATTTACCATATGGTCTGGCAAATAATAAGGGCTATGTAAACAGTAGCTAAATTAATGTGTCTTAGGATAAATATGTATCATATCAAAACCTTTGTCTGTCCCTTTTCACAGCCTGCTGTGATAGACATATCTTCAAAGGATATACTTCTCAAAAGGCTATTCCTCTTAATCAGCCTCCAAATAGTGTTACTTTCCAAAACCACAAGAATGTTGTACTTTGAACACAGGGATTTGTGTATCAATTATCTACCTCAAAAGACAAGTTGGCCATATTGAGTTTTTTTAATTTTTAATTTTAAAGATGTGGGGTACAATTCAGGGTTAGGTATACAGATGTTCATTATGCAGGTACTCTTGTGTTTGAGGTATGTCCCTCTCCCCTGGCACTTTCCTACTACTGCATATCCTGCTCTCTCTCTACTGGCAAACCCTTTCTTATAGTATTACAATAACTGTTCAAGGTCCACTTATGAGTGAAAACATGTGATACTCAATTCTTTGTTTCTGTGATAGATCACTCAGTATTATAGACTCTGAGTCCATCCAAGTTGCTGCAAAGTTCATAATTTTGTCCTTATTTATGGCTGCATAATATTCCATCATGTATATGTACCACATTTTTTAAAAATCCCGTCCTCCTTCAATGGGCAGCATGGTAGGTTCCATGTTTTTGCTATTGTATATAATGCTGCAATAAACATGTGTGCAGGTATCTTTATCATAGAGTGATTTGAGTTCCTCTGGGTATATTCCCAGTAGGGGGATTGCGGGGTCATAGGGAAGGTCAATTTTTAGATCTTTTAGGAATTGCCAAACTGTTTTCCACAAAGGTTGTACTAGTTTACACTCCCACCAACAGTGTAGTAGTATTCCTTTTTCCCTGCATCCTCTCCAGCATCGGTTGTTTTGTGAGTTATTGCTGATGGCCATCCTGACTGGAGTTAGGTGGTATCTCAGTGTGGTTTTAATTTGCATTTCTTTGATGACTCATATTTAATGTAGAAATTCATATTAGTAGAATCAATACTGCATGGACTTTTATTAAACTCATTGTTTTGAATTATCATATTTCCATTTGAAATTCTGATATTTAAGGGTTTTTTATTTCTGTAAAAAAATAAATAATATCTGCTTTAAGTCAGGTTCCATAGAAAGCAGACTTTGAAATAGAGGTTAGCAAGTAGGAAGTTTACTGGGGAGTGTCCTCAGGATCAGAATTTGTAAATGTTGAGGGAAGCTGGATTGGCAGAAAGACGATGTTACACCTGCAGCAAATCTTCAGCCTGGCCCTGGGATGACCATTGGAGTTGACCTACAATGGGCCTTTGTTCACCCTCGTCCACCAGTGATAACATGCTTGACACTCTTTGACTAAAGGCATGCCCCAGAGAGAACCTCGGCTCAGACTCAAGTCACAAGCACTTCCAGCATCTGGCCTGATGGAGGGATCCCCTACAGAAGAGCATCTGCAACATCTCTTCCTGTACCTCTCCCATTCATTCTTGATGCTTTCTTGAACTCATTCTAAGAGAGACAGTGGGCAGCATGATGCCTCTAATGCTTCTCTTCTGGATTTGTCAGTGTGATTTCATTACCTTTATCTTTAAAGATACTAGGGTTAGGAGGTTTTAAAAAGTGCTGAACTGGACTATTTTCCAACTAATGGCCATAATTTGGGTGAAGGCCAAGGATCCTGGCAGAAAATAGGTGGCACACTCAAATAGGGGTAACCAAAGAAAGTTTAATGGACTATTTCAAAATGTATGGGCAAAGTTAAGGGAAATTGACAATAAATGATGAAACCCTGTGTGGGCAACAGTGGGAAACCATGACTGCCCCTGAGCTTGACGGGCAAGGAGTTGGAGAGGTTATAGAAGCTGGAGAGAGCTGTAGTCTGACATGAGCTGTGCTCTTTGGAAGAAAAATGCTACCACTAAGGATCCAGTGATCCAGTAGGAAGGGAAATGGCCCAGTGAACGCCCTGACCTCACTCCCTCCATTGTCTGATCTCTCTTGGTGCCATCCATTGGCTGACCATACCAGAAGGCAGTAGATAAGGAAACCTATAGAGGTAGTCCACATGAGTCAGCCTGCTGGGCACAGGGCAGGGTGGAGTAGATCTGAGGCAATAAATGGAAGGTCTCCTGTATGGCATTGTGCAGTTTCCAGTGTCTTTAAAGTTTTTAACAGTCATTTCTATTTTTCTGAGTCATTTTCTCTAGGGTCCACTCTAGTTCATGTCATCCTCAACTGCTTCCATTTTTACCTCCTACAAACCTTTTCCCAACCAGTAACCAGAGTGTGTTAAAGCACAATTTGTATCCCAATACTTACCTGCTGAAATGTCTACCCATTGTTCTTAAAGACAAAGACCAATCATTCTAACATTACCTCCAGGACTCCTGGTCTGACTGTGCATACACCTTACTCTAACCTCATTCATGCCAGACATCCCCTGGCTCTTTGCTTAGACACACTGCACTTCTTTCAGGTCCTTGAACAAGCTATCGTCCCCTCAACTCTCATTCTGTTCTTCCTTCTCCCTAGAACACTACGCCTAGTGAACCTCTCCTGGTCCTTTACATCTCAGCTCGGAGATCTGCTTCTGCAGGAAAAGCTTTTTTGAATTTTCCTCCTCCGCTTCCAGAATAGTTTGGACACCCTGTCAAATGCTTCCATAGTATCTTTTGCTTCGTCTTCACAGCACTCTTCTAAACGTGCAATTTTGTAAGATTGTTTACTGTTCGTTTCGCCTTAAGCTGTAAGTTTGAGGAGGGCAGAACCTAGCTAAATATCTTTTGGCACATTGTAGGTGTTCAGGAAATATTTTTGAATAATGTCAGGATGAATGAGTGAATTGTACTGGGTGGGAAGCTTGATGCACTAGATTGCTCATAGCTATTTAAAGGGGCAGCTGTAGAAAGTCCCTGAAGATTGCAGGTACAGCCATGCCAAGGGGTGATTTAAAAAAAAAAACCTGAAATTAAGGACATTCTTGAACTTGAGTAAAATCTCCTGGTTTTCAAATATTGATCACTAACTTTCATTTGTTTTAAAAATACTGTGCAACCCAAAGAAAACACTCTGTGGGCTAAATTCAGCTTAGGGGTTGCCTGTTTTAACTCTTGACGTTGGTCAGCTTTAACAAAGGTAAAGTTTCACATTCAGGCTCGGTGGCTCAGCCTGTAATCCCAGCACTTTGGAAGGCCCAGACCGGTGGATTGCCTGAGCCCATGGGTTCAAGAGCAACCCGGGCAACTTGGCAAGACCTCATCTCTACCATAAATCAAAAATTAGCTAGGAGTGGTAGCGCACACCTGTAGTTCCGGCTACTTGGAAGGCTGAGGCGGAAGGACCGCTGGAGCCCAGCAGGTCAATGCTGGGACAGCCATGAGTGTGCCACTGCTCTCCAGCTTGGGTGACGGAGTGGGACTTCAGCTCAAATAAAATAAAATACAATAAAATTCACAATTGAAGTACAGCTCCTCTCTGTTTAGCAGGTAGACCCTGCTAAACATTTTTTCTAATACTGGTTTTTAAACATTTTTTCTAAAACAGCATTTTTCTATAATACTCTAATACTTTAATGCCAGGTTTAACTCAAATTTATTTGTAATCTATTAATGGCCCATCCTAGCTTACACTTAATCATCATAAATCCAAATATTTTAAAGGAGCATTTAGGCACAGGACAAGATCTATGGAGTAGTCAAACACTCCTACTAAAAAATATGAATTTGTAAACACTGGCTCATCTGGCCTTTTTAACGATTACTTACAGAAAATGCATTAATTAAAATGAAGAGTGCTATTTTCCTAATGGCAAATTATTTTTTCATGAACATGAAACTGCTGGAAGACAAGTTGCACCAGGAGAAAACATGTTTCTGTTTCTATGGAATTCATCAGTCATTTCAGCCCCTGTTCCTCTGAGGACTACTCAGTATGCAGTTACTAAAAAGAGCAAACGCTGAAGACAATAAATGGAGGAGAAATCAGGGAACGATCACACTCTGGAGCAAACAAGGCCACCGTGGAGACTAGCTGAAAGTCCACAGCACACTGTCTTTCAGAAACAATGCATAGATTTTCAAACTCTCTCATGAAAAGGGACTGATTTGTGCTCTTTGCTCAATCCAGTGATCACTCTGTCAGGAATTAGAACTTCCTCACCATCCCAAACCACAATTTTCGGAAGAGAGATTTAGATCTCGGGCCTCTTTTGATTTTATATTTTCATGAGCTTATTTAATTTCCCCCCATTTTGCTTTACTTACAATGAGAAAACATATCAAAACTGCTGATGTTATATACTATCAACATCAGATAGATGTCTTCCATCCAGGGCTGGCTTTCCTGCTGTCTTTTGAGCTCCTCTCTTAGAAGGTGTCTTGTCACAAGTGATATTTTCCAAGTGAAGATGTATATGGCATAACAAGACTATATAACACAGGTATATTTTTTCCAACTAGCCTCCCTAGGATTCAAGCTGTAGACTTTGTCTGCATAGTACTTAAATCATCACCAAATTGAAGATACTGTGACTGTCCTGGTCATATTAAAGAATTATTTATGAACCCTCATTTTATTCTCCCAAATAAGAAGCTTACCCTTAAACTGAAGAGGAACTCTACCTGTTCAATTTTGAGGGGTAGATATATTTCTCCATTCAAAAGAAAGATACCATTACAAAGAGGACTTTTTATGAGGTCCTGATCAAACTTCTCACATATAGCAGTTCATGTAACTTTTTTGATGTTATGGCCTATAACTAGGGCCAGTGCTTTCCAGATATTTTCATATCAAAATATATATAAAGTATATGGGCAAGATACCAGAGGCTGCTTGTGATTTGGGGACTCCCAATAGGCAGTCCTGAGCTATGTAGAGATTAATATCTCTGCATACTTTTTAAAAATTTTTATAATTTTTGCAAAATTACCTCCCAACTCAGCCTCATGAGTAGCTGGGTTCCTGCATGCTTTTAATCCATTCAGGGCATACTGGTTGGGAGGTCCTATCTAGGATCACCTACCTCTTTTTGCATTGTGTTTATAGAACAGTTTTGTATGTCAAAGAGCAAAGATTAAAATATTTTTAATATTTTCATTATTTCCAATAAGTGTCTTTTCCATTAGCTTGTCAAACATAACCTGTTATATTAAAGGATCATTTGTATTTTCATCCTTGAGACTGATGTTTTTTATGCTAGTAAGAATACTTTTAAGTAAATATTTATTTTTCATGTTGAGCATAGCCATCTCAAGGACCCCTTCAAGATGGAAAATACAATCCCAAACCATTTGGTGCTTGTCATTTGACATAAATTCCCATTTGGTAAGTGGATAGGTTTTCTCTTTTTAGATAAATAGTTCTATGACATTTTGGGTAAGATAAATAACAGGTGCTTGTGAGGCAGTATTTTTAAATTTTAACTTAATAATCCATAAAGTACTCACTGAAGATGGATGAGGAACAAAAAAATAAAAAAAGAACACCTAGCATCAAAACTCTCTTCTAATTCTCTTACTCATTTCAATGTTAGGGAAAACTCCAAAATAGTTTGAGATTTTTTTTTTTCCAAATCTGCTGTCACCAGTTGTTAAAGGAACCACAAACTCACAGGAAGTCATAAAACCTTCATAACTTTTCACTGCCACGCCTCATTAAAAATATGTATATATTTCAATATAAAAATATACACCACACTTTATCCACAAATATAGAGGCAAATTAAACAATACCAAGAACTAGAATAAGTGAAAATAAGAGTGAAGTGCCATCTGTCTTTTCCTACTTGAAACAATTACTGTAATGAGAAAATCTAGCACTAGAAATGAAATAATTTAACCTGAGTTAATTACTGCCAAAGCTAATTTGGTATGCTACCGTATGGCCTCATATCCACTAAAAGAGATGTTAATAGTTTCTATGCATATATGCTCCTCCCCACAAGAAGAAAATTATCTCAAAATCAGAACAGGCAGTCCCAAACTTACCATGGTTTGACTTAAGATTTTCGGCTTTAGGATGGTGTGAGAGCAATATGCGTTCAGTGGAAAGCAAAAAGGTATTCTCTCTGGATGCTGGGCAGTGGCTCAAACCACAGTTCCTAGTTTCAGCCACATGATCACGAGGGTCAACAACCAAGATGCTACGGTATACTGTGTTGCCAGATAATTCTACCCTACTATAGGCTAATGTAAGTGTTCTGAGCACGATTAAGGTAGGCAAGGCTAAGCAATGATGTTTGGGAGGTTAGGCATATTAAATGCATTTTTAACCTATTATATTTTTGTTACAATTGGTTTATTGGGATGTGAGTTGATCATAATTCAAGGAGCATCTGTATTTTTGAGTACAGTCATGTATCACTTAACAATGAGCGTATGCTCTAAGAAATGCATCCTTAGGTTATTTCGTCATTGTGTTAACATCATAATGGGTACTTACACAAACCTAGATGGTACAGCCTACTATGTCCCTAGGCTAGATGGTATAGCCTATACTATAGACAGTTGTAACACAATGGTAAGTATTTGTGTATCCGGGCATATCTAAACATAGAAAAGGCACAGTAAAAATATTGCATTATAATTTTATGGGACCACCATTGTATATGGTCTGTCATTGACCAAAATGTCTTTATGTGGCACATGACTGTAATGAAGTGCACTTCTCAATAGATTGTTCTAAACTCTTCCAAAAGATTGCTCTTTTCCTCTGCTCCCTCTTCATTGTCAAAGTGGTGACAGATGGGATGGATTGGTATTCCCTTGACTTTATTACTAGAGGTTTCATTTGTTTTAACTGCAGAGCTCTGGGCTATTGTTTCTCCCCATTGTCCTCTCTGTTATCCACTCTGGAACACATTATCTCAAAGTATGTTGGCCTCAGTGCATCCTTAAGGAAAATGGAGCTTCTGTAGTAGGTTGTCTTTCTTTGTAATCACCAATTCATCTTCTTTTTGCATCTCCTGTTTGCTATGTGTCCACCCTTACAGGATTCCATGGGAAGGTATTAATATCAGTCATGGGTTATCAGGTTTGAGATGCTTCCTGTATCTCAGGGATTTGGGTAATTGCGGATAAAATATCATTTCAATACTAAAAATGTAGCCATGCTGCTTCCAAAGTTGATTTCACACTTCTTGGAGCTCAGGGAATCTAAAAGAATCTCTTAACTGTACACTATATTAGAGCAATAAAAATAATATTACAGTGCTAATGCTGGAGTATGCATATACTCAATTACTCTGCTGAAATTCATGAAAGGGTAGGAATACAGAAGCAGTCTACCTTCTTTGCCTGCTTTTTCCATCATTTCTGTATTATTCTGTGAATTTGGGATAGATACTAGGTGCCAGAAACCATGACAGAAGAGAGGAGAAAGTGGAAGATCTGAAAAGTTATTCAGTAATTTCTGTCTGACACTCATGATTGACTTCCTGAGTAAATTCATCAGAGAAAAAACCTGAAACTTTGAGAGCAGTTTACCCCATATTTTGGTTCTAGGGACACTAACTCAAAACCATCATCAATATTTTATATGAATTAATTTTTATATAAATTATTGCTTTCTGCTTATTCAAATTCCTAATTAATATTGGTTCTTAATATTCTCTTTTTTAAATTATAGGATTGTGGGGTGCAAGTGGGGATTCACTACATAAATAGGTTTCATGTATGTGAAGTTTGGGCTTCTAACTGATCTTCTCACCCCAACAGTGGACCAGGTACCCAGAGTGTTATCACGTGTCTCCCCATTCATTCCTCCCTCCCCTAGCAGTGTCCAGCATCTGCCCATCTCACCCTTGTGCTAATGTGACTGCTTATGAGTGATAGCATGCTGTATTCAATTCTCTGTTTTTGCTATAGTTCACTTAGTACAGTGGTCTCCAACTGCAACCAAGTTGCTGTGAAGGCCATAATTTTGTT
Source organism: Tarsius wallacei (assembly GCA_963574415.1). NCBI lineage: Eukaryota > Metazoa > Chordata > Mammalia > Primates > Tarsiidae > Tarsius > Tarsius wallacei. The sequence goes on along the minus strand of CAUYQG010175143.1, from coordinate 52,088 downwards.
CTTCTTTGTGGCTGCATAATATCCATCATGTATATGTATCACATTTTCTTTATTCAGTCCACTTTCAATGGGCATCTGGTCTGGTTCCGTGTTTTTGCTGTTATGAATAGTGCTGCAATAAACCTGCATGTGCAGATGTCTTTTTTGTAGAGCAATTTATGTTCCTCTAGGTATATTCCCAGGAAGAGGATTGCTAGATTGTGTGGAAGCTCAATTTTTATTTCTTTGAGGAATCACACACTGCTTTCCATAGAGGTTGTACTAGTTGACATTCCCACCAATGGTGTAATATTCTTACCATTATAGGATTCAAGAATTTGAATTATTGACTCGAACTTTCTCTCAGCATGACACCTAACTAATCTGCTCGGATTTATACCTAGATACTAACAAATAAACCACCAAGGCTGAATATGTTCCACTGGCCTCTTTTTTTTTTAACCTGACTTTTTGACTTTCTGTCCCCAAAAGGCTGATATGGGCTTCCTTATCCTCTGGCTTCTTTTGCACGCAACCATTGAGCATTCTTAGAAGAGACTGGACAGAGAGACAAAAGAGAGGTTAGGAAATTTATTCTGTCTCCCTCTAAGGTTATCTTGGCCTGCATTTTATCTAAAGTGCTCTCAAAACAGACTTCTCTGTGGACTCTCTCCTAGGTACTATAAGCACTCCCTCCTTCACCCTTGCAATATCACTTTTGTAAGTAGTTTTCTATAGTTTCTTTGGTAAGTACTTTCTGTAAAATGAACTCTCCTCTAATTATTCTAACTCGAGTATACTCTTTCCTGTTGGAACCTATTGGTACACCATCTCACTAATCGTAGACTTGTGGTGCTTCTTATTGGGTATTGTGTTTGGCTTATATTTCATATATACATTTATTTTTTATTTTTTATTATTATTATTTTTTTGAGTCAGAGTCTCACTCTGTCGCCCAGGCTGGAGCGCAGTGGCACACTCCTGGCCACTGCAGCCTCGACCTGCTGGGCTCCAGTGATCCTTCCGCCTCAGCCTTCCAAGTAGCTGGAACTACAGATGTGTGCTACCACACCCGGATAGTTTTTGATTTATTGTAGAGACAAGGTCTCGCCAAATTGCCCAGGTGGGTCTTGAACCCACAGGCTCAGGCAATCCACTCACCTTGGCCTCCCAAAGTGCTGGGATTACAGGCTGAGCCACCAAGCCTGGCCTATATTTAATATTATTAAATAGGGTCATATTAGCCATGTAGATTTTGTAAGAGTACCATAGTTTTGCCACTCTGAGAATCACTAAATAACAGACCAGTCATAAAATAGTCAAGACTAAACTAAGTGATGCAACAAAAACTTGGAAGTCATTTGAGAACAAAAATATAAGGCTTAAAAAAAGTTAATAATTGGCTTCTAATTTTGGCAGAACTCTCTAGACAATGGGTTTGGCTCTCCACAAAGAAGATTAACATTCCTTGCTATAAGACATTGTAATAGCGTAATGACTTCAACCACTGGCAAAAGTGATATTTAGATCAAGAGAAGTGAACATTCTAATGAGAGTACAGATAAAGTATATATAACACTCAAATCTGGCCAATGTGAATTTGAACAAAAGAGTTCACTGATTGAGAACTTCTGCTTCCAGAAAGATGAAAGATATGTACTTTTTTCTATCTTCCCAATAAGTACAGCTGAAAACTCTGGACATTGTATGTTAAACAAATGTAAGAAGACTCTGAAAGGTGGAAAAAAGAAGGAAAACCAGGTAAAGACCTTGGAGCCAGGATTTATATGGAGGTAAGTTCCCAGAATTTTCTTTTTGCCTCATATGTTCCATATATGGAGATAAAGTAAAAGACCCAGAAATGCCAATGGGCAGAACAAAACATGCCCCAACAAAAGCCTGCTCTTTCCAGCCAAAAGACCAGAAAAGAAGAAGCCATGCAAGACAAAAACAAGCAAACAAAATACACTTTTAGAAAATTACTGTTCTACTTCAGTAATTGTATCCCTATCCTCACCTGAAGATAAAGAGATGTCCTTCCTTTTTCCCACTTGAGTGGCAAGGCGTACCTCATCACCAAGTTTCAACAAAAGGATATTCAAGAACCTAAATTTCCATTTCAGACTTGGCAGTAATTAGGTGACATCCTCTTCCCTTACCAGAGCAGTGTCATAGGAAGCCTGCTAGAGCAGAAGATTTAAATAAACCCAGATCTAGTAACATAATATCCAAAATGTTCAGATTCTAGTAAAAAATAATCACTCATCATACCAAGAACCAGGAAAACCCCAACTTCAAGGAGAAAAGACAATAAATAGACATGAACACTTGAGCTGACAAAGATGGAAAAAATTATCTGGCAAAAATTTTAAAGCAGCAATTATAAAAATGCTAAATTGAGAATGCACTTGAAACATACAGAAAATGGAAAGCCTCTGCAAAGAAATAAAAGATACAAAAAAGAACCAAATGGAAACTTTAGAACAGAAATAAAAATTAAATAAATGAGCTTAGCAGTAAAATGGAGAGAACAGAGAAAAGGATCAGTGAACTTGTAGAGAGATAGAGTAATAGAAATGCTCAATTTGAGCAACAGAGAAAATAGACTACTGCATATATATATTAGACTATATGTATATATAAGATTATAGGTCATTTATTATAATATTGTTTTATACTGTTTATTATGTCACTTATTATTATTTCTATTATACCTTAACAAATTTAATTAATATTTTATAATTTACATAAACATATATAAATGCATACATTATATTATTTATAATTAAAAATATATCCATAGATATATTGATTGATAATTTATATATGTATTATGCAATTATATTTTATATATACATACATAATACATTAAGTATACATATACATACATACATATATTATATATGTATATGATAGAGCTATACAAATAAGGAGTTATACTCAGAGATGTGGGAACTATTTTTTTTTTTAAATTAAAATCTAACATTCATGGCCTTGGAGTCCAAGATAAAAGGTGAAAGAGAATGAGGAGAAAACATGCAAAGAAAAAATAGCTGAAAAATTTCCACATTGGCAAAAGATACATGCCTACCGATTCAAGAAGCTGAGCAAATCTCAAACATAATAAACTCAAATAGGTTGTTGCCAAAGCTTATCATAGTTAAACTTCTGAAAGAAAAAGATAAAAAATCTTGGAAGCAGTCAGAAAGAAATGATACATTAACTGCAGAATAAAAATCAAATGACAGCAGACTTTTCATTAGAAATCATGAAGCCAGAAGGAAGTGGCACAATATTTTTTCAAGTGCTGGAAGAAATGTCAGTCCAGAATCTTATAATCAATAAAAATATCCTTCAAAAATGATTGTAAAGTTAAGACACATTCAGATAAAGGAAAATTTTGTTCTAAAAAAATGACAAAAGGGAGTTCTCTGAACAAAAGAAGGAAAGCATAGAAGAGGAAATCTTGGAATATCAGAAACAGAGAGTAATGGAAAGAACAAATCATAATATACTTTCCTTATCTTTTTGCATTTTCTAAATTGTGTTTGCCAATGGAACCAAAACTTATAATAACATTTAATGTGAGTTTCCGTGTATGCAGAGTATATTCTAAATGGGTAGTGAGATATAAGGGAAGGTTAAATTTCTACATTTCATTCAAACTGGTGAAATTATGACACTGGTAAACTGTTATCAGATATTTTTATATAATGTAATACCTCGAGAAACCACTAAAGAGATATACATATAAAAGGTGAAACACATTGAAACACATTGAAAAATTATGGATTAATCAAAATAGAATTTTTTAAAAGTTCAAGTAACCCACAGAAATACAGGAAAAAGAAAACAGAGAAATAAAAAGAGAGAAATGAAGCCCAGAAGACAAAACATAAAATGATATATTCCAATGTGTCAATAATTGTGTTAAATATAAATGGTTTAAGTACACCAATTAAAGGACAGAAATTGGCAGAATGGATTAAAAACTTGATCCAACTGCATTCTATCTATAAGAAAATCACTGAAATTATGATATAGGTAGGTTGAAAGTAAAAGAATGAATGGAGATTTTCAAGCAAATATTAATTTCACCGTATATAAAATTAACTTAAAATGAATTCTGATCCTCAATATAAGAACTAAAACTATATAACTCTTAGAATGCAACATAGGGGCAAATCTTTGTGATGCTGAGTTAGGCAATGATTTCTTAAGTATGACACCAAAGCAAATGCAAATGAAACAATAGAAAAAAATAGATAAATTTGGCTTGTCAAAATTTAAAACATCTGTGCTCCAAAGAACAGCACTGAAACAAGTGAAAATATAATCTACGGAATGGGAGAAAATATTTGCACATAATGTATATGATAAGTGATTTTATCCAGAATACATTTTAAAAAACTCTCAAAACTCAACAAATACCCCAATTTAAAATAAGGAAGACATTTAAATAAACATTTCTTCAAAGAAGATATGCCATTGGCTGTTAAACACATGGAAAGATGGTCAACAGCATTAGTTATTCAAAAAACGCAAATCACATCAATAATAAGATACCAAGCCCGGCTCGGTGGCTCAGCCTGTAATCCCGTGCTTTGGGAGGCTGAGGTGAGTGGATTGCCTGAGCCCACGGGTTCGAGACCCGCGCAGGCAACTTGGTGAGACTTCATCTCTACAATAAATCAGAAAAAAATTAGCCTGGCATGGTAGCGCACACCTGTAGTTCCAGCTACTTGGAAGGCTGAGGCGGAAGGATCGCCGGAGCCCAGCAGGTCGAGGCAGCAGTGGCCGGGAGCGGCCAGTGCACTCCAGTCTGGGTGATAGAGTGAGACTCCAACTCAAAATAAATAAATAAATAAAATAATAATAATAATAATAATAAGATACCATTTAACACCAATGAAGATAGCTAAATAAAAAAGACAGACAATAGTGCTGGTGAAGATGTAGAAAACAAGGACCCTCAGATATTGTTGATGGGATTGTAAAATGATGAAACCATGTTGAAAAACAATTTGACATTTCCTCAAAATAATAAACATATAGTTGCTACATGACTCAGCAGTTTAAATCCTAGTTATAGCCCCAAGAAAAATGAAAACATATGAGCACATAAAAACTTGCACATTAATGTTCATAGTATTATTATTCATAAGAGCCCAAAAGTGGCCAGGCTCAGTAACTCAGCCTGTAATCCCAGCACTTGGGAAGGCCAAGGCTAGTGGATTGCCTGAGCCTGCGTGTTCGAGACCAGCCCAGGCAACTTGGTGAGACCTCATCTTTACAATAAAAAAAAAAAAAGAAAGAAAATTAGCTGGGTATGGTAGCGCACACCTGTAGTTCTGGCTACTTGGAAGGCTGAAGTGGAAGGCTCTCCTGAGCCCAGCAGATTGATGCTGGGGTGACCGTGAGTGTGCCACTGCACTCTACCCTGGGCAATTGAGACTCTGACTCAAAAAAAAAAAAAAGAACCCGAAAGTGCAAACAGCCCAAATATCCAACAACTAATTAATGGATAAGTAAAATGTGTTATATCCATATAATAGAATATTGTTCAGTCATAAAGAGGAATTAGATACTGATGCATGCTACAACATGGTGAAAAAACTTTATGCTAAGTGAAAGAAATCAATCATAAAAGACCACATGTTGTGTAATTCCATCAAATGCACATAATAGGCAAATTCACAGAGACAGAGATAAGTTAGTAATTGCCAGAGGCTGGATGGGAGGAGGAATGGGTAGTGAATAAAAGGCTATGGGTTTCTTTTTGGTGATTAAAATGTCCTAAAATTAGATAGTGATGATGGTTGTACAACTCCATGATTATACTAAAAACCATTTAATTGCACACATTAAAAGAGTGATTTTTATGCTATGTGGATTACATAACAATACAGCTGTTACTTCAGAAGTTAAAAAAAAATGAACCAGGAGTTGTTAAATTAATATCAGATAAAATAGACTTTAAACCAGGAATAGAGAGGGACATTATTTATGATAAAACTGTCAGTCTACTGAGAAGACATAGGGATCTTAAATGTGTATGCATCAAACTATAAAAATCACAAAATATGTAAAGTAAAAACTGATATAACTGAAAGTAGAAATAGACAAACCACGATTATAGTTGCAAATGTCAACACCCCTCTCTCAATGATTGATAGAATAACTGTACAAAAAATTAGCAAGGATATATAATCAACACTATCAACCAACAGGATCTAACCAATACATATGCAATACTAACCACTCAATTATAGCAGACTACATTCTGTTCAAACACTCACAGAACATATACCAACAAAGACTATAACCTCAGCAAATTCAAAAGAATTGAAGTCATACAAGTGTGTTCTCAAGCTAAAAATGAATAAAAGAAAGATGGGAAAATTTCTAAACATTGGAAGCTAAACAACATACTTATAATTTATCCATAGAATTAGAAAAGATGAAAAGCCTTAAATCAATATTCTCTTATCTTAGGAAACTAGAAAAATAGAGACAAACTTAGAGCAAGCAGAAGAAAGGGAATAATTAATATAAGCCAGAATTAATAAAATTGAAAACAGATAAAAATAATGAAACCAACAAATGTCTCTCAATAGGTAAATGGTTAAACAAAATCTTGCATATCCATATTATGGAATACCACTCAGCAATAAAATAGAATGAATTACTGATAAATGTAACACCTTGGATAGAGCTCAAGGACATTATGCTGAGTGATAACAGCCCTTCTTGATAGGCCATGTATTGTATGATTCCATTTATGTAAGATTCAGGAAATGACAAAATTATAAAGACGGAAAGCAGATTAGTGTTTGCCAGATGTTGCAGATAGTGAGAGGTGTGACTACGTTTGACTATAAGGGGGTGACACAGGGAAAATCTTTTTGGCAGTGTTTACACAAATCTACACCTTTGATAAAATGGCATAGAACAATACACACACATTTTACCAATGTCCATTTCCTTGTTTTGATATTATGCTATAATTATGTAAGACATAACCATTGGGGAAACTGGGTGAAGAGACTTCTCTGTATGATCTTTGCCACTTCCTGTGGCTCTATAATTATTTCAAAATAAAAAGCTTCAAAGAAAACTTTTCTTTAAAAAAAGTTTTAAAGAAAGTTTTAAAGAAAAGCTAAATTTTAAAAAATATTTTTAGGACTATGCATGTTTATTATTTATAAATGCCCACTTATGAATACTTTGGTTTGAACTCGTATTCAAAAACAGAGAAAGCATAAGAACACCTGTTTTAAAATTCTGGCTCATCCACTTTTCACTTTTGTAACTTTGGGAAAGTAAATTAATCTCTCTGTGGTTCTCAACTCTATGTAAAGGACTTGCATTTGGTACATTTTGTGCTTTCTAATCTGGTATGCAGGAAGCTAAGGATACCTAGCCTGCGTATGCCCACAAAGTACTTGAGAAAAATCAAGTGATACATTACCATGATTTGCACATAGTAAGCACTCAGTAACTACTTGCTGAATTTAATTGGATTGAATCATAGATAAAGGTCATGTGTAAATTATTAAGAGATGTACAATATAGGGCATTCCTATGTCTGTGTCTGTGGTGTGTAATACAGCAAGACAGAATAAATCTTTCTAAGACAGAGTGTGATAAACAATGCTTCCTTTGTGAGACACCGAAACTATGAATTTTGTATATGGAGGGATGGTTTATGTAATCCAAATTGTTCCCTATAACCAGGGTATCTATAATGGATGTTTTGGATGCCAAGATCTCCTTTACTGGCAAGGTTCACTCATCTCCCAGCTGCTATGAGTGTTGCTGCTAGTAGCTGACATTTACCTTCTGTACTGGAGTAAAGAAGGTTATTCTCACTAGAAGGTTATCTCCAGGCCTGGGAGCTGCCCATAGCCACTGCCTAATATAGGGAACAGAAGGCCAACAACTCCTTTGCCTCCAAGGGGGACCAACTCTGTGGTGCAATTTATGCTTCAGAGCTCCTCTTGAGATTTGCTAAAGGTAGGTTCCAGTTGAGCCCATGGTCTTGTTTGACTCTTTTCCCTGCCCTATTCTGCCCCTCACTCTGGCTCCCTTTTTCCTGATTGATTCCCCTCAGTCAGTCACATGTATGTGAATACCTGTCTCCAAATCTGCTCAGTTCAAATTTCTACAGAGACCAGTGAAGTGGATTGAGATTTGAAGACAGATTAGGTACGGAGATAGGGTTTCCAGATAAAAGAAAGAATGCCCACTTAAATTTGAAATTCAGAGAAACAGCTAATGTTTTGATATAAACATATAAACATATCCCAAATGTTATATGAGACATACTTAGTTTTAAAAAATATGTATTTTCGAAATACAGATTTAACAGGGTATTTAGAATTGACCTTGGCTAATTCTAGCAATTCCATATAAGGTGGGATTGGGGTTGACTAGACCATCAAACTGTGGTCTTAAAGAAGCAGTGGCATTGGGGAGTTTGTTAGACACACAAACTCTCAGGCCTCTTGAATTGGAATCTGTATTTTAATAAGACTCCCCAGTTGGTGCACATGCACATTCACATTTAAGAAACCAGAGACAAAGGAGGTGAGCGGCATGTGGTTCTTGAGAGCCTAAAGGGGCAGCTGTCCTCAGCTCCAGCCAGTTGTTACCATTGCAGGACTGTGGGTCCAAGGGTAGCCATATCTCTTACTTTTTCAAAAGAAGATGGAGGTCTGGGTCTTTCTATAAAACCTCCTGGTGTATAAACATTGGCAACCAACTCAAAGTGTGTTTTAAATACTTCGTGAGCCAAATAAAGTGAGCATATGGACTAAACCCAATTTGTGGGCTATTTTGTTGCCACGGGTCCAAAACAATTCTTCCAGAGGTTATTGAATATAGAATGTTGTAAAGGTAACAAAGTGATTGTGTGAAAAGGACTAAACCCTCACCCCAATAATGAGAATGATATCCAGTTGAGTAAAGAGTACATTTACATTTGTAGATGTGAATGCCATGTGCTGCATGCATGCTTGTGTGTATACATCCAGGTATGTGTGCATATGTGTGTTGTGAATGTGTGGAATGTGTGGGATGTTGTGAGGGTGTGGGTTTGTGTATTCATATATGCCTGTGTGTTTAGGGACATATGTGCATTCGTGTATGTATACATGTTTGTGTGTACGTATGCATGCTTGTGGGTGTGTGCAAGTATGTGGGTTCTATCGGCTGAATGTTTGTTCACTCTCCCAAATTCATATGTTGAGATTCTTAGCCCCAAGGTGATGGTATTAGGAGGTGGGGTTTATGGTCAAGAATGGCTTTAGATCCTTATAAAAGCGACCTTAGAGAGACTGCTTGCCTCTTCACTTACATCTAAGGCATGAACCCTCACCAGACAAATCTACTGGAGCCTTGATTTTGGTCTGTCCAGCCTCCAAAATTGTAAGAAATTCGTTTCTGTTGTTTATAAGCCACATAGCCTGTGGTGTTCTATTGTAGCAGCCTGAATGAACTAAAATAGTGGGTGTGTGTTTGCATGTCTGAGTATGCATGCATGTGTGTTTGTGTGCATGTATGTGTGCATATGTGGTTACAGTAAAACTGTAGTATTTCACTTTTCCTCTCTTTTCTTAGCAACTGCTGAAAACCTTTGGTCAGGACTTCTAATCTTTTTTTTTAAGTGTCTGCATGCTTGTCCCACCCTGGAATGTGTTAGGGAAGCCAACTCCCGACAACACATCTTGCTACTTCCCCAAAGAAACTTTAGCATCAAATGTAGATTTGCTTTTCAGATAGTGAGATATTTCCCCCCTAATACTTAAAGAATGGTGCCTTTGTGACTCCTCAACAGAAGGACTTTTTCTGACTGCATGGCCTGCTGTGCACTTTCCCTCCCTCCCTCCTCCCCTTCCCTCTTACTCACCCCCTCCCCCTCCTCTTCCTTCTTCTCCCTCCACTCCCAGTCTCTCTCTATCTTTCTCTCCTTCATCTTTAGCTGTGGTGGTGTTTTATTTTCTTCTGCCTGAGTTACACACAGGCTGATTTTCATACTCCTTTGTTTTGAAGGGATAAGCTGTAAGGACCTTTCTGATTCTAGAAACATAGACTTGCTGATTTTCGCCCCTCTTTTGCTATGAAAGCCCAGAATTTTTCAGTATTACAATGCTACACCTTGGCACATTAGCTATAGTAAAATGTGTGCACATGTAGATATGTAAATAAACCCACAAGTTATGAGCCTCACATGTGTGCCTGTATAACTGTGTCCACTCATCCTGTGACTTACACCAGGGACTCAACCATAGAGGCACTATGTCCAAGTGGTCAAGCTATTTTGCATCTGAGTGGTCAGAATCCTTTCAATGTGGGATAGGCAATGTTTTTTGAGGGAACGATTCCTTCTCGCTGTTGAAAACAGGAACTCCTCAGTGCCCAGCCTTAACTGAATAGACTTATTTGGCTGGATAAATTACAGTTGACAGTGCCTGTCCCTGGTTTATGAAAATGAATATTGCATTCACTTATATCAATATTTTATCCATGTTTATTAAAATTGCCACTAAATTATTCCTAATCACAGTAAAGACTATACTCATAACCATTGGAATTAAAATATTTCTTCAAAAATCAACTTTTAAAATGAAAACTTATGTAAAAATTTCATATATCCCTTAATATGTTCATGTTTGCTAAGTTTTCAAGTTTTAAGTTATATGGAATAAAATGTATGCCTTCGGCAATTATGTCAGTTTAGTAAATACAATAGTCGTTTGTTCTTTAACTAGTTTTTACTTTCTAAATTTTCTTTGGGCATTTAACAATAAGAAGAAAATAGCACCTAAAGTTAAAGTAGAAGAACATTGTAAGATATTTTGTCCACTTGAAACATACATGTATCCACAAAATCTTTTTTCCTTATATACTGTTATAAAATAGTTTCTTTAGCGATCTTGTACCTTGATTTAAAAGAGATTTCAATGTCAGCCAAGAACCGTTTCACTTTTTACAGCCTGCTACACTTGTTTTGTTCAGTGAATACACACAAGTGGATATAACCAGCATACATGTTCTTTGGCAATAAATGTGACTCTCTGGGTTGCATCAATGACTCTAGTGTCTTTGTTACTTTAAGCTGCCCAAAATAGATAGCAAAGCTTCCAAAAGGATTTAGCTCACTTCCGGAGAAAAATTTGGCTCACTAACAAATAAAAAAAAAATAGACAAGTTGAGCAAGCTTTATGATTGCAATATGTGAGTATCTATTTCCTTCATTTTCCCCTTGCGAAAATTAGATATAATTGCACATTTAATGTTAGGAGAAAACAGAAAACCTATGCTTCCAGAATATGAAAGTAAATCAAAGACAGGCAATTTTTTTCCTCTGGAATTTATCTTCATCTCTGCATTTTTGCAGCCTCTATAAAAGCGGTGTTGTACTATGTCATATATTCATTCAACAAATGTTGATGGGGGACTTGTAGACGTATAAATGTGATGGCACCATGACAGACATTGTCCATGCCTTCACTGTCATAGAGAGATGGGTAATACACAAAATAATTGAAGATTTTGACAAGTACCACAAAGGAAATTCCTGAGTATGGCAAGAGCTACACTACATACTACAATCAAGTAGAGGGCTATGTTAGCTGAGATATGAGGAAAGAGCAAGAGTGGTCCAAAGAGAGGAAACAGCAGGCTTGGAAATAGGAAAGAAATTGAGGATGGCCAAGGAGTATGGCTATGGTGATGTTGACTCCATGGAAAATGCAGTAAAGTTAGACAGAGGCTCTGAGTTTAATGTGTTTGAATTTACTCTAAATGCAGAGGGAAGCCATTGAAGATTTTAAGCTAGATTAATTTAACCTGACTATTCTTGTGCTTTGTAGAAGATGAATTGGAGGAAAACAAGCATAGAAGGACCAAACAACAAAACAATAACTTCTTAGGATACTAGGCAATCAGAGACGATGGTCTGAGCCAGACTGAAGCTAAAAAGAAGTGACAAATTTGTGATATCTGTTGGAAAAGAAAACTGACTAAAGTTGTCAATGGCTAAGGGTAGAAGGAAAGGTAGAAAAAGGAAGAGAAGATGACTGCTCCCTGAGTTAAGCAACCATATGGGAAGTTGGTGTCTTTTACTAATATAAGCCAGACCACATTTATATTTCACAGCTGCATGTGGAGTATGACAGTTATTCTTGCTTATTAGTGTATCGAGTGGTGTTGAAACATACATAAGACCTTTGCCTTTTATCTCGTGCTTACTTATTTTCTATTGTATCAAAGTGTAGATTACTTCTGTTATACAATCTGTTGCCTGGATAATGTTGACATCAGCCATTGTTTTTAAAAACGAGAGGAAAAAAAAACTTTTAAAAGCAATTTCTTACATAGATCCAGTGGATGTGACACTAACCTTTATTGTGGAAAAATAAACACATGAGTTGATATAAAGCTTTCTTTCAAGTGCTCATTGTACAGTCCATAATTCACCCTGAGGAGCTGGTACTATGATAGCAAGAGCCTCGCAAATATATTCATAACAATAAACAACCATAGATTTCTGTTTTATACAGGTCAGTGGAGAACCGTCACTGCCGAATCAATGTATCCAACATCTTGAATGTCTACATAAAAAGAATACATTCCTGCTAAAATTCCTATCAGCTCTTACTGATTATGTTTCATAAAAGCAAATTCTCATAAGGCGGGCTTTTAAAAGGACCAATTTTCTGCTCCTCTTGACTATATAAGACATTCAAGAATTAATGAAAAAAGCAACGCCTGTCTGGTTTGTAAGCATCACAGTCTTATTTCTGCATAAATTCTCACAGGTCAGTTCAGAAAACAGTTCAGGGTCAAAATCTCATCTAGTCACCTAGATTAAAAACTAATTTCTCTAAAGTATATCCTATATTGAAGCTTTTCATGCAAATAAATAGCAAGGGCCTTATCCTCTCTTCCTTTATTAGTTGGGCATGTCATGAATTTGAACAGAACATTTTGTTCTGTACTCTAATTACATGCATTATCAGGAAAAATCTATTCCTTGCATACATATCATTAGAAGCAGCGCTGAGAGTGCGGTTCTATCATAAGGCTCGTCACGGCAGCTCATCATAATATTGACAGTTTAATCTTTTTGTTTCATACAAGATTAAAAGTCGCATGATATCCATTTCTTCATAGCTTGGATGGTGAATCCAATTGGACTCAATCCGTATCTAAGTACCGTCTCTATCGTGAAGATGGACTCCATTTTCACAAATATACTAGGTAATTACCTACCGTAGTGGGGAAAATACTTCGTTGATGAGAAAACCCAAGAAAACTGATTTTCTAAAAAATAATGTTTGCTTACAACTAAGCGGCTGAACAAGAAAAATCAACGGTATTTTTTCCCTTCCAATGAAGTGACAAACCAGAACTGTCACTCACTCACCTCCTCTTTGGCAGTTAGAAGACATCATTTTGTTTGGTCATTTGGTCTACTGGCTGTTGAAATGCGATGGCTACCTTTGAAATAAAATGACTTTTAAACGGCCTTTATTGAATCTCAGGATACGTCAGTAAAGAGAAAGAAAAAATGAACAGATGGAATTTGGACACAAAGAAAAACAGCCTTCTCTCAAAAACTATTTATTAAAATGATAGTATGATGCACTTTGTCTGTAAGGTGGCAAGTTACAAATAAGAAATATGGGAAACCATAGAGCTGTTGGAATTTAAATTATGTGGCAGCTTTCCATCAGAAATGCAACAGTAATTTAGGCTCTTCTGGCAGATTTATGTTTCAGTAAACAAACAAAAGGACTTTCTTGACTGCAGTGCCAGCTGCAAGGAAAGAATCACGTGGATTGGAGTGAGCGTTGGGGAATTTATATGGCTTATTCCTCTTTGATTTACTTATGCGCTTCACCCATACTTGTATTCATATTGAGGGCCAAATTCACATGAATGAGAGTCAGCACATCTCATCAGAAGGTGCTGAAAGACCACTTTAGAATAGTTGCAGAGTGGGGTGTTGGGAAAACAAAGTATTTTTCAGTTCTTTGTAGTTTTGTGAAGTTCTCCTTTGATTTCTGGTCCATGTCATGGGTGTTATTTCACAACTAAGATGATATTCCAACGAGTACTTACCATTGTGCATATGAGGACATGTTTTGGCCTTTGGCACAAATGAATAAAGTGGGTTTGAAAGAAATGGCAATGTTGATGAGTGGTTGTGAACATCTGGAAAAAGTGTCCTTTGTATTTGGCAGGGAGCAGCAGATTGCTTCCCTGTTGTTCAATAAGGATTTCCCTCTAATCTTGTCTCCCCTGAGATAGAGTGGGCAATACTGCTTCCCCATTCTTATCAATATCGCAACAGTCACTTTGAGAAACATGAGACCCCTGGAAGCTTTTCCTGGAGCCCCAGACTTTTTCACCCAAAAGGCCTAGAAGTGAATAACGAGGTTATGGGTCAGGCACGGTAAGGTTGTTCACAGTTCTCTTTGCCCAGGCAACCCTGAATAACTGATTGGACAACCCCACTAGCCCTTGTCAGTGGAGTTGTTCAAATTCAGGGCTGGCTGTGGTTGCATATCTTGGGGGCTATATTTTTTAAGGTTCTCTTCTTGTTCCTATTTTGTTACCTTAAGCCCCGTATGCTTCCAGGATGTGTGGTCACGAGATTATTGAGGAAGCTCCCTGTCAGTTCCACGGTCTTCCTCTGCTCCAACATGGATGAGGCCATATTTTGAATCCATTCTAATAGAGGCCCTTGGGGGAAGGTCTGTAGGTTCTCTCTGGTTATTATTGATGTATGCAATGGTCTTGAAGCTCAGTTTTTAGAAATCTGAACTCCAAAGACTTGCTCTTGGAAGAAATGTGTTAGACAAAGGCCTCTTTCATCTCTTCTCTCTGACTCTGCTGTGAGTCAGCAACAGCAATAGGGCTACTATAAAAACCAAAATGCTCTGTCACAGGTAATTCTAATATTGCAGGCATAAAGCAAATGAGTCATGATTGAATAATTATCAGCCAGTGAGATAAGAATTTTTTTCAGGAAAGGATATTTCTTGACTTTTTAAAAATAGCAAGCACCTTCTCAACCTTAAAAAGAGTACAAATATCTGAGGATTAAGAAGAAATCAGACACACAAGGAGAGGGAATATGAGAATAGATAAAGATTCCAGTTAGAATTTTCCTTGGCCAGGCTCGGTGGCTCAGCCTGTAATTCCAGCTCTTTGGGAAGCGGAAGCTAGTGGATTGCCTGAGCCCACAGGTTTGAGACCAGTCCAGGCAACTTGGCGAGACCTCATCTCTACAATAAATCAAAAACTAGTGGGGCATGGTAGCATGTGCCTAGAGTTCCCGCTACTTGGAAAGTTGAGGTGGAAGGTCGACAATGGGGTGGCTGTGAGTATGCCACTGCACTTCAGCCTGGGTGACAGAGTGAGACTCCAACTGAAAAAAAAAAAATTGTTTTTTAAAGAATTCAGCCTTCCTTTTCTTATGAGTTATAAAATGTCCATTCAATTTAAACATGGCAACAACTTAAGAGATAACAAATAAAAAGCAACATTGATAATTTAGTGACTGTGTAATTTATGAAAAATGACATCTAATTATACCCAAACAGTTGCTACTTTGGACTTTTTGCATTTAGCAAGTCAGGCAAATTGTTCTTTATATATGTAGAGATATGTATTTTATATAAATATAAATAATATAAATATATGTCACATATTAATTTGTATAAATGTATACACTTGTATGTAAATAAAAATAGAAATATCTTTTATATATAAATGATATATATAATTAATGAAAGCATGGTGTTGATTGTTTCTGCCCTTTGCTAGTGCTATTCTTTTGACAAATATTGTTAAATGGCAACTTATAAACCATGGATAATATATGTGACCAATTGCCTCTCTCCATAAATGTAATTAAACAGGAGAGTGAGTTAAAGATATGCTTCCAGCTTCTAGTTCATTTTTATATACATTTGGTAATGATGAACTGAGCAATCAAGTGTCAGTATAAACCAATGTAGCTTTTCATACCGTGAACATAATTATAGCTCTGTTTAAAAGTGTTACTGCAACACAAGCTAAATTGGCAGCACGTACACTTTTAACCTGAAACAGTCTTGATACTGCTTATAATTGCAGGGTTTTTTTTGGAGGGGAGCGAGAGAACATGGAGGTTGTAAATTATTGCAAATATTTTTCTGTTCAGTAACATTATGGAAAGAAGTCTTGACTTTCCATCCCACTGGAGCCCAGGGAAGTGCTTTGCCATCATTTGATTACTACAGAGGCTTGGAAATGTTTCCATTGCCTGAACACAAAAGAAAGATGTTTTGCAAATTTAGTGCAAGCTAGATAATCAAGATCCTGCTTCTCATGGAGCTTATTTTCTGATAGAATATTATAATATATGCGAGTAAACTTATAAGCAAAATAATTACTTTTTAAAATATTCCTTTTACATTTTTAAAAATCATAAGCTTAAAACACTGTGATAAGTACCAGGAAATAGAGATTGTGATCAAAGATAGAGGCTTGTGGGACTTAAAGGAAGATAAGAGGCCAGTCTTGCTGAAAGCTCTGGAAGAGGGCTAGAAGGGAAGATAACGGATGCAAAGGCCCTGAGGCAGAAGAGAGTTTGTCTAGTATAGGTATTCCCAGCAGGCTGGGAGACTGGGGCTGGGTAGATGAGAGAAAGATCAGGATGAATTGACCTTTCAGATTTTAGGTGGAGCAGAAAGAGAGGAGAAATGGACATGGAAATGGAGGAACCCCCTCCATTAACTGATCCTATCCAATTTATGCAGTTGACCAGATTGTTTTTCTAATCCAACACTACTCCCGTTGCCTCTCTCAAAGGGAGATGCTGAGGTCTTCTAGTCAAGCTAAAAACATATTCTTATATTTCGCACTCAAAGACTGTCAACCCTGACATATGAGTAGTTCCACCATCATTGATGTAGACTTCATCAGAGATTAAAGATCTCATCATAGAGAAATCATCCCAACTTGTCTGATCACCCTGCCTACCAAAAGGCTGGTTGATAATTCATATTTAGAGCAAATAATCTACGACACATGCTTCATCCACAGTATGCTTGGATCAAATAAAACTGATACGTCAGCTGGGCTTGGTGGCTCAGCCTGTAATCCCGTGCCTTTGGGAGGCTGAGGTGAGTGGATTGCCTGAGCCCATGGGTTCAAGACCCGCCTGGGCAACTTGGCAAGACCTCATCTCTACAATAAATCAAAAATTAGCCGGGCGTGGTAGCGTGCGCCTGTAGTTCCAGCTACTTGGAAGACTGAGGCAGAAGGATCACCAGAGCCCAGCAGACTGAGGCTGCGGTGGCCGGAAGCGGCCACTGCACTCCAGTCTGGGCGACAGAGTAAGACTCCAACTCAAAAACAAAACAAAACAAAACAAAACAAAAACTGATACATTACAAACTAGGTCACAAAACTATTTGGTACCCTAAAAGTGGTCCTTCACTAAGATGTCCCTTACTATTAATTCCTTAGCTCTTACAAAGGATATTATAAAACACATCTAACCCCAGTGTAAATGGCCAATAAGCATGTGATCAGTTACCACTCTAACAATAAAGAAATGCAAATTGAAGTACTTAATAAAAGTATACGCAACCTTGCTTATAATTAAGGAAATCAAACTTAAAATTGCATTTATTATTATTGATAATCTATCAGATTAATAAGAATTTAAGATTTGATATTATTTAATGCTGGCAAAAATGTAAAGAATGTGCTTTCAAATACTATTGGGGATAGTGTATATTGGTATGACATTGCAAAGCATATTTATCAAATATTTAAATGGAAACATTCTTTGACCCAGTAATTTTGCTGCTAAGAATCTAACTTGTGAAAAATCCCAAGAAGCATGGCAAGATTTCCAAAAAGACCTAGAAATAAAAAACAGACATTTATCTCCCTGCTTACCTATAAGCAGAGACTGAAGCTAATAGTATCAAGTACTTTCTCAGCTACAAGAGTTTATGGTTTCCTGAAGAAATGTGAACATCCTGAATCCTGCCTGACACAAGAAATTACCATCCTGTTTACATTTGAGTTTCCTTCCTATCTAGTAATGATTACTCATAGAACTAAATATTGTATGATTCTTTTTTAATTTGGTTTTCTGTGCAATTGTCTGTTAAAGTTCGCAAATGTAGCTGTTTCTTAGAAATGACCCACCAACTAACTCCCTGTCTCTCATCAGTTTCACTTTTGGGTTCTGTCTAGGAGCTCCATAAGGTAGTGTGGTAGACTTTGTTGATTACCTCTCTAACAGACATTTCTTCCTTCTTCCATTGTGTAGGTCTCAGTTCTACTCTTTTCCCTGTAACTCCATATGATGCCCCAGAATCCAGTTCTATCCCCAACACCAAGAGTATATCCTGACAAGCCAAGTCCAATCAAGTTAATACATTTTTTTCCTGTGATTTGTAAAAAACCCAAGCACAGCCATGTCTTCCAACCAATTCAACCAAAGGAAAGTCTTTAGAGTTGGGGGGAAATTTCATTCTCTTGCATTGCCTCAGTTGATATTGTATTGCAGGTGAAAGGGAAATTACCTAAGTAGAAATCTTTCATAGACAAAAGAAAAGGCAATAATAATAATAAAACAAAGAAAAGGAGCTCGAGACCAAGTATGGCAGTTCACGCCTGTAATCCCAGAATTTTGGGAGGCTGAGGGAAGAGGATGACTTGGGCCCAGGGGTTTGAGACCAGCATGGACAACATAACAAGAACTCATCTCTACAAATAATAATAACAATAATAATAATAATAAAATACCAAGTGAGATAATGTGCACCTATAATCTCAATTACTCAGGAAGTTGAGGAGGGATTATTGCTTGAGTACAGGAGGTCAAGGCTGCAGTGAACTGTGACTGTGTCACTGCACTCCAGCCTGGGTGACAGAGTGAGACCCTGACTCAAAAAAAAAAAAAGAGCTAGAGTCTTCATCATATTTTGCCTGCAGCCCACATTATATCTAGATTTCTGATTATAGAAGGTATTTCTTATTTTTTGTTTCCATTTGACTAAAATTTATTGATACATGGAGTATCATAAATCTTTATGAATTAAAATTTTTTTGTCCTCTGAGTTTTAGCAAGAGTTTAAATTCAAAGTGACATCTGACCTGGCTTGGGATCAAATCAAGAACAATAAAATTTTTATATTGTAAAACTAATGATTATGTAGTATTAGAGAAATTACAATATTTCCAGTGGGTGACAGTGAAAAGGAAATATTGGAGGGAGAAAATTTATAACTGTAAGTGGTGGAAAATTATTTTTAAAAGAAGTTTTCAAAACTGAGTATTTTATGAAACACATACCACAATTCTACTTCTTCTAAATATTGCAAAATCTCACCAAAGTAAAACAAGATAACAAAAAACCCCCAAATGCTAGATATTTAAAAAGCATATTCTCCTTGGGAGCCTTAGCATTTTTTGTAAATTCATTGACAATTAACTTGTACTATCCCACCCCATAATGCATATACCCTTAGTATTTTGATTATATTTTGCTGATGGTTGTCCCTCCAGTCTGTGAATTCTCTAAGCTACCTATTGTAGAATGACAATTAGTATTTCTTTGTACTAACAATATTTTGAGCATCCATCCTAGGAAAATAAATTTTACTTCCTTATACCCTTTTCCATCATGTGCCCACACTTGTGTGTATGCACACATGCTAGTTTACTATTTCTCACCAAGTAAGATCAAGTCATTCAATTCACATATTCAGGGGGACCTGTCAATAACCTTCCAGATTTCTTTTCACCAGGTATTGCTTGATGGACAGCTCAAACTTCTGAATTAAAGATTAGCTCCAGCTGATAAACTTTAGTTATACAAACATTGAGGAACAATGAGGTTTTTTATTACCCATGGAGAATAAATGCAGACAATTCAAACTCACTACTTATGTTTTATGTTTTATAATAAAAATGTCCTTGGTACCTCCACTTCCAACAATGAGTTCAATTCTTTCTAGAATTTTTTGTTCCCTAGAGAAAATTCCGTGTGGGAGGGGTGGTGTTTGATATGAATCCCTACAGAAAATAGATTGTTAAGCCATAGTTTTTTTTTAATAGCTGCTCCAGACTTTGGGCATGGGTTGTTTATCAGTTTTTGTTATGGAAATGAAACCACAGGATGGAGTAGGTCACCCATAGGTTTCTTTTATGTATTGAAATTTGCTTGCTTGATTGGTAGGTTATGGCAGTTTGTGACAAAAGAGACTCTGGGTGGGGGGGATGAAGTGCCTACTTTAAGACTGGGAAGAGGAAAGTATAACTTGCAAAGGAAAATGCTACTGATATGTCAACAGATCAGTATTTAGGAGTATGATGTCTTCACAACATGCCGTGCGAATTTTAGAGTTTGGTAGCCATTTGAGTTGAATAACGGTCAGTTTTACAGACATCCTCTAGTACATGTCTTAGGAATCAGAGTTATTTTTAATTCTGAAATTTCTATTTTTGTTTATTTTCACTGCTCTTTCTGATAAATATTGGACAAGGGTTTTAAATAAATGTGGTCTTATGCTACTTTCCAATGAATTATAGATTGATAATAGACTCCTCTCTGCAACACTCAAAAAACCCCTGTCTGACAGTTCTAGTGCTTGAAGTTGACATGAAAAATAAGGTTCTGGTTATTTCTTCTTGGGTATAAGTATAATTTTTTTTTCTTGGAGCATCAGAAGTATCACCAGGATTCTCCTGCTTATCTTCTTCTGGAGTTAAATGTTTTTCCTTTCCTGGAATTTCTTGAGTGACTACTTGTGATCATGAACTTGTTCAGCTGCATGAAGCAATGGAAACATCTGGAGGGAGGCAATCCAGCAGTGATACATCAGGGATCCAAGTCTTCTCTTCATCTCTTTGAAGCTTTTCTCTCTGCCATTTCAGTGTAAAGGTCTTAGTCCTCATGATAGTCACCTCCTGGTACCAAGGCAGTTGTTTCGTGTTTGGCTTCACACCTCTTTTCCAAGCAGAGAGGTTCAAAAGTTGAGCCTACTCCTTTTGCAAGCTTTCTGGTAAATCCCACCCAATCCACCTGCACACATCTTATTTGCCTGTGTTACTGGGCCACCTCTAGCTGCATAAGAGTATAGGGAAGTAAGTAATTTCAGCTGGGAGCATTGTTGACTGCACAAAATCAGAAAGTTTTTTGTAAGGACAAAGGGGAGAGTAGATATTGGATAGACAATTTGATATGGAAGTAAGTCAGGTGGTCGATGCTCTTGGACACATTTTTTATTCTTTACTTTCCCTTCTCTGTTTTAAGCACAGCTGAACAGAGTGGTTACCTCATACAGATTTTCCATGGTTGCCTTCATCTGATCTGTGTCCTGTGTCCCTGGTAGAACTTCTGCAATAGGTTACCAGGAAAGGTTCTCTAACACTCATGTCTGAAGATAGGATTGCTGGCCCTTTTCCTAGTAGAGCCCTTCTCCTGGTCTTCTAGAAATGAAAGTGAATTGTCACTAAGCCATCCATGCACTCATTTCTCTGGAAATTTGAGGTAATATCTAGAGATCACAGAGGGCATAATCCATGTCTAAAATAGAAAAGGGAAAAGTTGGCTAAATGAGACTTGTCTCCATTAGCTACATTATTCACAAAAGAACCAGAGTGACTATTGAAAGTGTACATCTGATCCTGTCATTACCAGCTGTCATAATGGTTTTATGCCCTCCTCTCTGATAGGATAAGACCCTAACTCCTCAGTGTGGCACACAATGACCTATTTAATCTGGCACCTTTCTGCTTTGCCACCAATGAATCCCTGGCCTTGTCCTATAGCCTCAAGTAGCATCAAATTGCCTACCCTTTCTTACTTGACAGGTACCTACTGTATCCATCATACTGTTTCCCGCTACTCTGCCTTTGTTCTTGCTGTGATCTGTTTCTGGAGAACCTCCCTCACTCCTGCCACTTCCTTACCTAGCTGCCCCTTACTTATTCTTTACATCATTGGTTCTTAGCTGGGGGATATTGCACTTCTCCCCTTCCCCCAAGGGGACATTCAAGAATCTCTAGAGACATTTCTGGTTATCCCAACTGAGGATAGGGTGCTATTGGCATATAGTTAATATTATAGAGACCAGGGATGATGCTAAACAGCCTACAATGCACAGGGCAGCCCCATAACAAAGAATTATCCCACCCTGAATGTCAGTAGGGCTGAGGCTGAGAAATGCTATTTTAAGTATTATCTTCTCCAGAAAAAACAATTTTTCTGGATTGTCTCCCTTACTGTTGCCATAGTACTATTGAGAACATCTTGAGAACTTTACACCTTGGTAGTTAAAAGCTTGATTTTTAAAGAAAGACTGATCTACCATTATGTGTCCTTTGGCAAGTTACTGAGCTTTGATGTCCTTCTCTGCAAAAATTGGTATCTAATTCAGAGGGTTGTTGTGAGGATTTAATGAAATAATGCATAGCACAGGGCTAGGTACACAGCATGAAGTAGCTGCTATTACTTCTGTTTTTCTTGCCATTATGTTTATATTACTGTCTTAAAGGCTTCCCCTCATTTCTCATCCCCATCGTATTAGTTGTGGGTCTTATAAAACTTAGACCTGCTCCTGGTCGGGACCTAGCAGAAGGTCTTTGGGGCCCTGGTATTTGGGGCCCTGTAAATATTTATTGATGGCAATGAGCTAACCAGGGTTGTACCAGCCTGTGCTTATTTGTTATTGTCTGTTTAAAAAACAAAAAAGCAAAACTCTCACTGCTTAAACTCCCATTGATGGCTTTCCCCCTTATTGATGAGAATATGGAAGGCATTTTACCTATCATCCAGAAATCAACAACATTCATCTCCTTTTGTTCTCTCTTTGCAGTTGAGGATTCACTATTGTGACAAGGACAATGAGGAAAGAAAGTACGCGTTATTACTTATTACTTACTGAAGAGAATTCTGATGCAACTGCAATAGCAAAGCCTTGTTTCCATGGGGACTGTCTGGGTCTTGGAAGTGTTTGTTAGCACAAAATCCGAGTTATTACAGTATTTGCTATACAGTTATCTAACTTGAATAGTTTCTCCCTCCCTCCTCTCAGCAGACTCCAACCTCAACCCTGTGTTTCCAGGAATAGCTGTGTATGTGTATGGTTGTGTGTCTGTGACTGGTTTCCAGTGTCAAGGTTGAAATGACAGGAAGAAAAGAACTGGACTGGTCAATAAGAAAAAACCCACAATGGTGGGGCAATGCTGAAGTCCAAGCTGGCATTGAAAATTACATGAGATATTCAAATTCTGACCACAGAAAGGTCCGGTGACAGATACCTAATGAAAATGGAAAGATAATAATAGAAAAAGAATTGTAAGAAAATTAAACTCTTGGGCTGTCAAGACTCAAGTAAAGATGAGAAATAATAATACAAATATCAAACTGTTCTCACTATGTAGCTGATTGTTCAAGGAGAATGGCATGTAGCTTTTCTTCCCTTAAATTTGATCTCTTCTCATTATCAGACAGCATATATCCTACATCACACACTTCTTTGAGAAACCACAGGCAAAATCTTCTCCTTGATCAGTTTCCACTAGCAGCTACTTATTCTAATAAGAATGGAAGCTGGGACAGGAAAAGCCATATTTAGTTACTTTGGCCTAAGAAAAAGTAAAGCATAGAAGGAAAAAAGGATGTTTTACTAAGGAAGTCTCTCCTCTGCTTGTCTCTGATCCTCAATTTCTTCATTTGTAAAATGAGGTTAATACTATTCACCTGATTCTGAATTAAGATGACTGACATGAGGCAGCTAGATAAGTTTCTCTTTCAGAGTAAACCAAGATAGAGTTTCCTCAGCACCCAGAGAGGAACAGATCCAGCAATATGCCCCACAATTCTCGAAAGGAAGGTGAATGATAGGAATTTGGGAGTTCTCCTATGGGGCTCACTGGGCTGTGTGGGACCCCAACCCTTCATGGGAAACTGCCTTCTGCACAATGGTGCTTTGCTTTGGAGTGGTACAGGAAAAAAGCCTTGAGCGGTGCCAGCAACCATTTCTTAAGAACTCAACCCCTGCAGGGCAGAATGCTGCTTTCCAGACAGCTTAGGAGGGAACAGACCCCAAGGACAAACTCTGAAGCTGCAGACAGTTCCTGGCTGGGCAGGTTGTTTGAAAACACTTGAGACCCTGAGGCTGGCTGCACCTTGACAGCCAAACTGCAGATTACCTGAGGCCAAGGTGGGAGCCAGGTAGGATGCATTGCCACAGCAATCTCTAACTCCCCTTATAAACTCTTCTGGGACTGCTCTTCCCAGAACAGCATTACCCTAGTGGTCTTGGACTCCTTTCTAATCCCCATTGGGGCATCTAGGAGTACACACTTGCAGGGTGCTTTATCTCCTTTCCCCTGCAATATACCAGAAGGCTCAAAACAGACAGAAAACCTGGGAAATTCCCAGGGCCCCACCCTAAGCCTAGGCTAGCTGGGCACTTCCTTGGAGCAACACTCAATGAGGAAAACTCTACAGACACCATTGTAGCCAGCTTTCTCCCACAGGTGCCACTTCCTGGCTGGAGGTTAAGGTACAGCCAACCACAGCAGATACAATACCTCAGCTTTGGGGAAGGCTAGATCCTGAGTGCTAGATAACAACATTTTCCAAGCCCACTTCGACCATCAGGACAACATGAGTCAGGTATACAGCATAGGGCTATCACATCTGGCAATTGAAAAACTCACAACACCAAGGCTATATACAACCAAGGAAAACCTACAGAACCTATGTCAGCCCCATGCCAACCTCAAATGAGAAGAAGTTGTCCACCCAAATAAGAAGGAACCAGAAAAATAATTCTGACAATATAAAAAAAAAGAGCTCTCCAATACCACCAAAAGACCACTCTAATTCTTCAGCAATGAATCCTAACCAAGATGAAATTGTTGAAGTTTCAGGCATAGAATTCTAAAGGTTGATAATAAAATTAGCCAATGAACTTAAGGAAAAAGTTGAAAGCCAACATAAAGAAATTTAAAAACTATTCAGGACAGTTGAAAAATTATTCAAAGATATAGTCATCTTTAAAAGAAAACTGAGGCTGGGCTTGATGACTCAGCCTATAATCCCAGCATTTTGGGAGGCTGAGGCAAGTGGATTGCTTGAGCCCATGGGTTTGAGACCAACTCAGGTAACTTGGCGAAACCTTGTCTCTACAATAAATAAAAAAGTAGTTGGGCATGGAAGCACATGCCTATAGTTCTGGCTATCTGGAAGGCTGAGGCAGAAGTCTCACCAGAGCCCACCAGGCTGGCACTGGGGTGGCCATGAACATGCCACTGCACTCCAGCCTGGGTGATGGAGTGAAACTCCAACTCAAAAAATAAAAAATAAAAAAGAGCTGAAATTCTGGAAAGGAAAGACATATTTAGGAAGTACAAAATGCAGTGGAAATTTTTAACAGTAGACTAGAAAAAGCAAAAGAAAGGATCTCAGAATTTGAAGACAAGGCTTTTGAATTAACCCAGTCAGACAACAATAAGAAAAGAATCAAGAGAATGGAAGAAAGTCTACAAAAAATGTGGGATTATGTAAAACATCCAAACCAAAGAATCATGTGCTCCTGAAGAAGAAAAGAAAGCAACAGGTTTGAAAAACCTACTTGATGTCACAGTCAAGGACATTATCGTATCCATCATCTCACATAGTTACTCTTTTTTTGTGGTGAGAGTACCTAAAATCTACTCTATTAGCACATTCCCAGTATACAATATAATATTATTAACTATAATCCTCATACTAACATTAGATCTCTGGACTTATTCATCCTACATAATTGCAACTTTGAAGCCTTTTATCTATGTCTCCCCATCCCACTTCCCCTGGTTACCACCATTCTACTTGACATTGCTATGTATTGATCTTTTTTGTAGATGCCACATGTAAGTGATATTGTGCTATATTTTTCTTTCTGTGTCTGGCTTATTTCAGTTAGCATAATATTCTTTAGGTTATCTCTCTATTTATATATATAAATTGTGATCGATATATATATATATATCACAATTTCTATATCCAGTCATCTATTGATGGACATTTGAGTTGTTTCCATGTCTTGGCTATCATGAGTAGTGCTGTGATGAGCATGAGAGTACAGACATCTCTATGAGAAGCTGATTTCATTTTCTTTGAGAATATATTCAGATCATATGAATCATTTATAGTAGTTTTACATCTAGTTTTTTGAGGAACCTCCATACTGTTTTCCATGATGGCTATACCAATCTACATTTCCACCAAAATGTACAAGGATTATCTTTTAGCCACATCCTCATCAACACTTGTTTCTTGTACTTTTAATAAGAAATAAGCATTCTTACTGGAGTGTTTTCCCATTGTTGTTTTTATTTGCATTTTTCCTGATAACTAGTAATGTTGAAAACTTTTTCAAATACCTATTGACCATTTATGTCTTCTCTGTATAAACGTCTGTTCAGACTCATTGCCCATTTTTTAGTCAGGTTATTCTTTATCTTTGCTATTGAGTTGTGTGAGTTCCTTACATATTTTGGATGTTAACTGTTTGTTAGATATATGGTTTGCAAATTCCTCTCATTTCATAGGCTGCCTTTTCATTTTGTGCAGGAGCTTTTAGTTCGATGTAATCTCATTTATTTATTTTTGCTTTTGTAGCCTGTACTTTTGGGGTCCTATATAAAAATTGTTACCAAGAACAAGGGAATGGAACTTCTCTCCTGTTTTTTTTAGTAGTTTTATGATTTCAAGTGTTATGTTTAGGTCTTTTATCCATTTTGAATTGACTTTTGTGTTTGGTATAAAATAAAGGCCAAATAGTGTAAAATTAAAAAAAAGAAAAAAGAAAAACCTATCTGAGGGACTAATGGAGAAAAATGTCCCTGGTCTTACCAGAGATCTAAACACCCAAATACAAGAAGCCCAAAGAACCCCCAGAAGATTTGTTGCAAAAAGGTTATCCCCAAGGTATATAATCGTTGATTATGCAAAGTTAATGTGAAGGAAATAATTTTAAGAGAAGTGAGACCAAAGTATCAATTAACTTACAATAGTAAACTTATCAGACTAATAGCAAACTTCTCAGAAAAATTCCCCCAAGACATAAGGGAGTGGGGTCTCATCTTCAGTCTCCTCAAACAGAATAACTGTCAGTCAAAGATATGCATCCCGCAAAAAAATTTTCATAAATGAAGGAGAAATGAAGTCCTTCATAGACAAGCAAACACTGAGGGTACTTGTCACTGTTAGAATGGATCTACAAGAAATATTCAAAGGAGTCCTAAATACTGAAACAAAAGATTGAAATACACCAATAGAAAGTGGCTGGAAATCATAAAGTTCACAGGCTTTATGGAACACCATTAGTGAAAATAAGTAAGCAAAGCAACCAGACAACTGATGAATAGAATAGTTCCTTACATATCATTATTAACTCTGAACGTAAATGGTCTCAATATCCAAGTAAAAATATACAGACTGGCAGAATGAATATAAAACAGAGACATACACACACACACACACACACACACACACACACACACACCAAATATCTGCTGTCTTCAAGACACCCACTTTAACTTACAAAAGCTCCTATAGACTCAAGGTAAAAAGATGGGGGAAAATATTCCATGCAAATGGAAACTAAAACAAGCAGGAGTCGCCATCATCATATTATATAAAACAGACTTTAAATTAACGGTAAAAATAAGATAGTTATTATATAATCATAAAGGAATCAATACAATGAGAAGACATAGTAGTTTTAAATATATATTAATATGTGCCTAACACCAGAGCCCCCAGTTTTATAAAATAAATTCTGCTAGACCTAAAAAAATAGACAGCAATACAATAATAGTGGGAGACTTCAACATTCCACTGACAGCAATAGACAGATCATCAAGTCAGAAAGTCAACAAAGAAATATTGGAGTTAAACTTGACTGTAGAATAAATAAAACTAACAGACATCTACAGAACGTTCCATTCCAAAACTACAGAATATGCATTTTTCTGATCAGCACATGAAACATTCTCCAAGATAGACCTCATGATAGACCACAAATCAAGTCTCAATAAATTTTAAAAAATCAAAATCATATCAGGCACCATTTTAGACCACAGTGGAAAAAAACTAGAAATTAACTCCAAGAGGAACTAATAAAACCAAACAGAAACAAAGTTTAAGCAAGTTGCTTCTGAATGATCTTTGGGTCAACAATGAAATTAAGAAGGAAATTTTAAAAATTCCCTGAAACGAATGACAGCAATGAAACAAATTATCAAAACCTCTGAGACACAGTCAAAACTGTGCTCAGAAGAAAATTTATAGCATTTAAGGCCTACATTAATAAGAGTAAAAGATCACATATCAACAACCTAACATCACACCTCAAGGAACTAGAACAATATAAAGAAACCAAACCCAATGCTAGCAGAAGAAAAGAAATAACAAAAATCAGAGCGGAACTAAATTGAATCGAATTTTTTTTTTTTTTTTTTTTTGAGTTGGAGTCTCAATCTGTCGCCCAGACTGGAGTGCAGTGGCCGCTCCCGGCCACTGCAGCCTCGACCTGCTGGGCTCCGGCGATCCTTCCCCCTCAGCCTTCTGAGTAGCCGGAATTACAGGTGCGTGCTACCACGCCCTGCTAGTTTTTTTATTTATTGTAGAGATGAGGTCTCGCCAAGTTGCCCAGGTGGGTCTCGAACCCGCGAGCTCAGGCAATTCAGTCACCTCAGCCTCCCAAGGCGCAGGATTACAGGCTGAGCCACCGAGCCCGGCTGAATTGAAATTTTAAAAATACAAAGACTCAATTAAACAAAAAGTTGGTTCTTTGAAAAGACAAACAAAATTAATAGGCCACTAGCTAGAATAATTAAGAAACAGAGAAGACTCAAATTAGCTCAACCAAAAATTTAAAAAGAGACATTAAAACTGATACAATGGAAATTCAAAAGATTATCTAAGACTGTTATAAACACCTCTGTGTAAACAAACTCAACAATCTAGAGAAAATGAACACGTTCTTGGAAATATGCAATCCCTCAATATTACATCATAAAAAATTAGAAATCCTGAACAAACCAATAATGAGTAGTGAGATTGAAATAGTAATTAGAAGTCTCCCAACAACAAAAAAAAGTCCAGATCTGATGGACTCACTGCTCAATTCTACCAGACTTTCAAAGAAGAACTGATACCAATTGTACTGAAGTTATTCCACAAGACTGAAAAGGAGGGAATCTTCCCTAATTATATGAGACCAGTATCACTCTGACACCAAAGCCAGGAAATTACACAACAGAAAGAGTCAACTACAGACCAATATCCCTTGTGAACATAAATGCAAAAAAGTCCTCAACTAAATATTTGCAAACCAAATTCAGCAGCATATAAAAAAAATAATACACCATGACCAAGTGAGTTTTATCTCAGGGATGCAAAGGCAGTTCAACATATGCAAGTCAATAAACATGTAGCACTACATAAACAAAATTAAAAACAAAAATCATGATTTTTTTCAACACATGCAGGAAAAGTAATGGATAAATCCAGTATGCTTTCGTGATAAAAACCCTCAGCAAAATAGGCAAAATAATAAAAGCTATATACAATAAACCCACAGCTAATGTCATCTCAAATGGAGAAAAGTTTAACGCATTCCCCCTCACAAGTGGAATAAGTCAAGAATGCCCATTTTCACCACTCTTATTCAACATAGTACTGGAAATACTCAGCAATCAGACAAGAAAAATTTTAAAAAGGACATCAATATTGGAAAAGAAGAAATAAAACTATGTCATGCTGATCAAATTATCTCATATCTAAAGAACCCTAAAGAGTCCTCCTGAAAACTGGACTTAATAAATGAATTTGGTAAAGTTTCAGGATACAAAATCAACACACACAAATCAGTAACACTGCTATATGCCTATAGCAACCAACTGAGAATCAAATCAAGAACGCAATTCCATTTACAATAGCAGCCCAAAAAGTAAAATACTTAGGAATATATTTAATCAAGGAGATGAAAGATCTTTACAAAGAGAACTACAAAATCCTGATGAAAGAAATTTCAGAGGACACAAACAAATGGAGAAACATCCCATGCTCATGGATTGGAAGAATCAACTTGTTAAAATGACTGTATTACCCAAAGTAATTTACAGATTCAATATAATCCCTATCAAACTACCAATGTTATTTTTCACAGAATTAGAAAAAACAACCCTAAAATTCATATAGAACCAAAAAAGAGCCTGAATAGCCAAAGCAATCCTAAGGAAAAAAAAAAAAAAGCCAGCTGGTTTTGGTGGCTGAGCCAATAATCCCAGCACTTTGGGAGCCCAAGGTGAGTAGATTGCTTGAGCCGGTATGAGATCTGCCCGGGCAAGTTGGCAAAACCTTGTCTCTACAATAAATAAAAAATTAGCTGGTCATGGTAGTGTGCACTGTACTTCCAGCTACTTGGAAGGCTGAGGTGGAAGGATGGCCTGAGCCCAGCAGGTCAATTCTTGGGTGGCCATGAGTGTGCCACTGCACTCCAGCCTGGGGGACAGAGTAAGACTTCAACTCAAAAAAAAGAAAAAAAATGTCAAAGGCATCACATCACCTGACTTCAAATTATACTACAAGGTTGTAGTAAACAAAACATCATGGTACTAGCATAAGAGCAAACACATGGACCAATGGAGCAGAGTAGGGAATCCAGAAACAAACTCAAATATCTACAACCAATTTATCTTTTGCACAAAGCAGAGAAAAGTATACACTGGGAAAAGGATACCCTATTCAACAAATGGTGCTGGGAAAATTGTATAGCTAAATGCAGGTAAATGAAACTTGAAGCCTATCTATCCCCATATACAAAAATTAACTCAAGATGGATTAACAACTTAAACATCATACCTGAAACCATTAAAACCCCAGAAGAAAACCAAGGAAAAACTCTCATGGACATTGGCCTTGGCAAATAATTTATGGCTAAAACTCTGAAAACAAATGCAACTAAAACAAAAATAAATATGTGGGACTAAATTAAACTATACACCTTAGCTGGGCTGGTGGTTCAGCCTGTAATCCCAGTACTTTGGGAGGTCAAGGCGAGTGGATTGCCTGAGCCTGTGGGTTCGAGACCAGCCTGGGCAACTTGGTGAGACCTCATCTCTACAATAAATTTTTTTAAAAAATTAGCCGGTCATGGTAGCGCACGCCTGTAGTTCCAGCTACTTGGAAGACTGAGATGGAAGGATCATCAGAGCCCAGCAGGTCGATGCTGGGGTGACCATAAGTGTGCCACTGCACTCCAGCCTGGGTGACAGAGTGAGACTCCAACTCAAAAACAAATACGAAAACTAAAAACCTTCTGCACAGCAAAAGAAATAATCAATAGAGCAAATAGGCAACCTACAGAATGGGAGGAGTTATTCGCTAACTATAAATCTGACAAAGGACTAATATTCAGATCTACAAAGAACTCACACAAATCAGCAAGAAAAAAGCAAATTCAAAAGTGGGCAAATGACATGAATAGACACCTCTTAAAAGAAGATATACAAATGGCCAAGAAGCATATGAGAAAAAGGTCAACGTCACTCATCATAACAGAAATGCAAATTAAAAACACTCTGGTGGGACGCGGTGGCTCAAGCCTGTAATTCTAGCACTTTGGGAGGTTGAGGCAAGAGGATTGCCTGAGACTAGGGGTTCCAGACCATCCTGGGCAAGTTGGCAAGACCTTCTCTCTGCAATAAATAAAAAAATTAGCTGGGTGTGGTGGCATGCACCTGTAGTTCCAGCTACTTGGAAGGTTGAAGCAGAAGGATCACTGAGCTCAGCAGGTCGAGGTTGGAGTGGCCACGAGTGTGCCACTGCACTCCAGCCTGGGCGATAGAGTGAGACTCCATCTCAAAAAAATAAAAAATGAAACCATCCTACACCAGTCAGAATGGCAATTATTTTAAAAAATCAAAAAACAATACAGACTGGTTCAGACGTGTGGAAAAGGGAACAGTAGACACAGCTGGTAGAAGTGTAGATTAGTAGAACTTCTACGGAAGGCAGTATAAAGATTTCTCAAAGAACTGAAAGTAGATCTTCATTTGATCAAGCAATCTCACTACTGGGTGTCTACCCTAAGGAACAGAGATTGACACCCAGTAGTGAGATTGCTTGATCAAGTATACAAATATATTTGTATATGTGTATATATATATATATATATATATATATATTTGTATATGTATGTGTGTATATATATACTTTTTTTTTTCTTTTTTTGAGTTGGAGTCTCACTCTATTGCCCAGACTGGAGTGCAGTGGCATGCTCCTGGCCACTGCAGCCTCGACATGCTGGGCTCCAGTGAGACTTCTGCCTCAGCCTTCTAAGTAGCCAGAACTACAGACGTGTGCTACCACGCCCAGCTATTTTTTGTGTGTGTGATTTATTGTAGAGACAAGGTCTTGCCAAGTTGCCCAGGTGGGTCTCAAACTCATGGGCTCAGGCAATCCACTTGACTTAGCCTCCCAAAGTGCTAGGATTACAGGCTGAGCTGAGCCTGGTCGAGACTGTTATATTAAAAAGACACCTGTGCCTTCATGTTCATTGTAGCACAACTTGACAATTGCGAAGATGAAGAATTAACCTAAATTTCCATCAACCAATCAGTGGGCATTGAAAATGTGGTATATACATCATGGAATATTGCATAGTCATGAAAAACAATGCAATCATATCCTTTGTGGCAACAATGGATAGAGCTGGAGATCATCATCCTAAGTAAACTGACTCAGAAACAGAAAACTAAATATTGCGTCTCACTCATATGTCACAAAGATGGAAATAATAGACACTGGGGACACCCATAAGGGTGGAGAAAGCAGAGGGGTTGTGGTTCTGCAACTACTTACGGGCACAATGATCACTATTTGGGAATGGGTCACCTGAGACCCAATCCCCACCACTATACAATATGTCCATGTAATGGACATGTGTGCGTACTCCTTGAATCTAAAATAAAATTAAATAGATAAAAAGAAAAAATACTAATCACCTAGTGGGACTGTTACAGGGTATAAATGAGGTGAAGCATGAGAACTGTCTATATTAAGGTACTTTCTCCTCAGAGACTCTTTACCATGGGATCATTGTTTTGATCATCCAGAAGTACATGCCAGTAGCTCCCAAATTGATGTCTCCAGCCCAGACCTCTTTACTAAGCTTTAGACTTGTAGCTCTATACCTCCTGGAACATTTCCATTTGACCTTCTCCAAGTACCTCCACTGCACACAAACATGCTGAACTTGTCATCTTTCCTCCAAGATCTTATCTTTTTCTAACATTCTCCAGCTTAAGAATGGCACTTCTATTAATTTCAATAAGCCAGAAACCTAACTATCAATTTCTAATCTTCAGTGACTTCATTTTACTTAAAATAGAGTTTAAAAAATTTTGAATTTAGTCCCAGATTTCTGCATATATCTATGAAGATAGGAATATAAAAGAAAAGCAGAGATTATTTTTAGGAATTCAAGTTCTTCATAAAGTACTTTGTGTCTGACCCTGTTTAGCACCTGGAATTAACAAATAAATACTATTCCCTGAGCATCTAACCTACAGGGAAACAACCTGTGCATAGGCAAAGAGTCTGATGAATTAAATGAGATTTTGTTTATTTTAGCTTCCCCAAAAAGGCAAAGGAGATTTCAGTAGATTTTAGAAGACGAGAAAAGGAAGAAAGAAAGCAGAATTGAAATGCTAATTTCTTGCCTTCAAACACAATTACATTTATTAAAGGAAATAAACATGACTTTTAAAATGTTTGTAATTGCCTTTTAATTTTCATTCAATAACATAACTCACTATGCAGGCTGTTAGAGAATATGAAACTAACTTGAGAGAATGTTCAATTATATTTCTAGCTTGATTTTATTTCTCATATGAATATATTTCAATATTCACAGTTGCTACTGACCTCTGATTTAGGATTTCTATTGAAATTATAATGCATTGACTTTTTTTTTTTAAGTATAGAATCACACTAATTTAAGGCTTAAGGGATATTTGAGATGATGAAATTAATCACCTTCATTTTCAAAAGAGAGAGTGAGGTTTCAACTTGGTCAAATTTATCTAGATGAAATGAATCCAACTGCCCATAGAACTAATGGTTACAGTTTTTTGAATAAACATGTAAACTGACCCTCTTGGTCTTAAAGCTTGAAACTTACATTTGTCTTACCTGAATTCCTTTCTCAGGAAACAGACGCCCAGGCCTATAATCAGGGAACTGAAACTCACCAGATCAGTACATCCAGACAACGAGATGCCAGACCTGTCCCTAATTCCTGTTTTCTAAATTCCAGGTCCACTATATAAATCCCTGACTTCAGTGGGACAGCAAGATGAATTTAGGACTAAATTTCCAGTACTCTTAGCTGATATCACCCATATTTATTTTCTCAGGATTGGCTTTCTATGTGGCAAGCAGTGGAACCTCAACTGAATCTCTAGCATTTTGGTAACATAGACAATGGAAGAGCTAAATCTAGAACACAGACTTTGTGAATCTCTCCTAGTTCCTTCCCTCTGATATTCTTTATCTATTCTATTTTAAACAAAAATTTCTCTTGCTAAAACTTCACTGTGACATTTGTTTATTAAAATCTTTTTTACATGCTTCATGACACTCTAATCATATCAGAAATAGAAAAGGACTTTGACACAAAACCAAAGGAAATAATTTTTGTATTTTGACCATCTTTCCCTTTCATGTTCTTCTTTCCCCATTTTCCCTGAAAGTTCTCTACATCTGTTGTTCTGAATCTTTTTTTGATCTTTGTTGCAAACTTATCATGATGGTGTTTTGAATGCATTATCAAAATAATCTAAACCTATTATTAAAACATTTATATCCTCACTTGTCTACTTCTAAACATTAAACTTTCATCTAAAGTTGAAACCAATAAAATAACTATTTTTTAAACCTCTTGGTAACTGACTTCTAGCCATCTCTTTAAGAAGTTGAATTAATTATTAAAATAACAGATTATTTGCCTTAAGATTAACTGCTTGGTTTTAAAAGCCAATTTGTATGGGTAGACAGCCTGCTGTTCCCTGCATATTAAAATTCAGAGTACACAAAGTAGATTTCAGCTTTGTTGAGTTTCTTTCTTTGCAGATCCCACATACTACAGTACCCTTTAATGCAGTGGGCTCATATGAAAAATCCTTAGCAAGCACATGTGAGCTGTATTTTTATACATGTATCACAGAGTGACACAAGATCTCACAAATTAGTGGTGCTATCAGGAAGTATCATTTGTCAAACACTGATACATGTGATGAGAGCAAATGCAAAGCCTCTGGTCAATAACTTTTTTCAAAACTGTTGGAAAGGGAAATTCTTTCTTGGTGTGATAAGAATATAATTTTTCTTCAGAACGCAAACATACAATTCTGAATGGTTCTTAAATTACAGTTATACAATTCTTACAAAGAACTTTAAAAGATATGAAACAGTTCATTTTGTGGTTGAGCAGACACAGAACTGATAAAATATTATATTGGTAAAGATGTCTGTCAGTGCTTACAGTCATTGGTTCTAGATCTCTCTCCCTATTTTTATTTCCTTAGAGAGATGAAGTTTATAATTGCTCCGGTCTTTATCTTACAAAATATAGAGTAGGGGGTCTTCTTTTTAATTAATAAATCAAATTATATTGGTATATTATAGCTGTATGTATTTTGGGGGTGCATGTGATATTTTGATAAATTTATATAATGTATAATAATCAGAGTTATTGGGATAGTCATCAGTTTAAATATTTATCTTTTCTTTATTCTGGGAACATTCAAATTATCCTCTACTAGATATTTTGAAATACACAACAGATCATTGCTTACTATATTCACTCTAGTGATTTATCAAACACTAGGTTTTATTTCTTCTATCTAATTGTATTTTAGTATTCCTTAATCAACTTATCCTCATCCCCCTTACTCCTCTAGCCGTCTCAGCTTCTAGTAACCACCAATCAACTACCATCATGAGATCTACTTTCTTGGCTCACATATATGACGTAGAACATGAGATATTTGTCACTCTGTACTTGGCTTATTTCACTTAACATGATGACCTCCTGTTCTATTCATATTGTTGCAAATGACAGGATTTTATTCTTTTTATGACTGAGTAATATTCCATTGTGTATTTATATACATTTTAAATCCATTCATCTATTGATGGGCACATAGATTGTCTCCATATCTTGGCTGTTGTAAATAGTGTTGCAATAAACATGTTTATTCATTTCTTTTGAATCTATACCTAGTAATGGGATTGCTGGATCTTATGATAGTTCTGCTTTTAGTTTTTTGAGAAACCTCCCTGCTTTTCTCTATGGTGACTGTACTAATTTACATTCCCACTAACAGCGCATGGGGTTCCCCTTTCTCCGCTTTTTTGCTAGCATCTGTTATTCCCTGTCTTTTTTATAAAAACCATTTTAATTGAGGTAAGATGATATCTAATTGTGGTTTTGATTTGCATTTCTCTGATGATTAGTGATGTTGAGCATTTTTCATATACTTGGCTTTTTGTATGTCTTCTGAGAAATATCTATTCAGATCTTTTGCCCATTTTTAATTGAATTATTTGATTTTTTTTCTTATTGAGTTGTTTGTGCTCCTTATATATATTCTGGTTATTAGTCTCTTGTCAGATGGATAGTTTGTAAATATTTTTTACCATTCTTTGGGTTGTCTCTTCACTTTGTAGGTCATTTTCTTTGCTAGTCAGGATTTTTTGGCTTGATGTAATCCCATATGTCTATTTTTGTTTTTGTTATCTGTGCTTTTGTGGTCTTACTAAAAAAAATTTCCCCAAACCAATGTCTTAGAGCATTTCCCCAATGTTTTCTTAGAGTAGTTTCTTAGTTTCAGGTCTAAGATTTAAATCTGAAGTCCATTTTGATTTTTATATGTGGTGAGAGATAGGAGTCTAGTTTTACTTTTCTGTATATGGTTGTCCAATTTTCTTAGCACCATTTATTGAAAAGACTGTCCTTTTCCCACTGTATGTTCTTGGCATTTTTTGTTAAAAATAAGTTGGTTACAAATCCATGAAAGTACTTCTGGGTTTTCTATTCTGTTCCATTGGTCCATGTGTCTGTTTCTATGCCAGTACCATGCTGTTTTTGTTACTTTTCCTTTGTAGTATATTTTGAATACATTATTAAAATAATCTAAACCTGTTATCAAAACATCTATATCCTCATTTGTCTACTTCTAGCATTAAGTTTTCATCAAAAGTTGAATCCAATAAAGCAACTATTTTTTTTTAACTTTTTGGTAAGTGACTTCTAACCATCTTTTTTAAGGAGTTGAATTATTAAAATAACAAATTGCTTGCCTTAAGATTAATTGCTTAGTTTAAAAAAGCCAATTTGTACGGGTAAACAGCCTGCTGTTCTCTGAGTATTAGTTGGTAGTGTGATACCTCCAGCTTTGTTCTTTTTGCTCAGGATTACATTGGCTATTTAGGGTCTTTTGTGGTTTCATGTAAATTTTAAATTTTTTTTATTTTTGTGAAAAATGTCATTGGTATTTTAATAGAGATTGCATTGAATCTGTTGATGACTTTGGGTAATATTAACATTTTAACCATGTTAATTATTTTAATCCAGGAGTATGGGATATCTATC
This sequence comes from Tarsius wallacei, assembly GCA_963574415.1. Taxonomy (NCBI): domain Eukaryota; kingdom Metazoa; phylum Chordata; class Mammalia; order Primates; family Tarsiidae; genus Tarsius; species Tarsius wallacei. The sequence goes on along the minus strand of CAUYQG010175143.1, from coordinate 14,361 downwards.
CATTTGTGTGTGTATGTGTGTTTTCAATATCTTTCATTAGAAATTTGTAGTTTTCTTTGTAGAGATCTTTTAATTCTTTGGTTAAATTTATTCCTAGCCATTTTATATTTTTGTATCTATTGTAAATGAGACTGTTTTCTTGCTTTCTTTTTCAGATTGTTCACTGTCAGCATATATAAATGCTACTGATTCTTTGTATCCTGAAATTTTACTGAATTAAGTTATCAGTTATAACAGTTTTTTGGTGGAAGCTTCAGGGTATATATATATATATATATATATATATATATACATATATATAAAACACATATATAGTTATATATTTATATTGCACATATTTATATATTTATGTATGTGATATATACATCACATATATAAAATGTGATATTATATATATCACATTTTTATTATATGCACATACATACTATGGAATATTATTTAACCATAAAAAAATGAAATGATGTATTTTGCAACAACTTGGATGGAATTGGAGAACATCATCCTAAATGAACTAACACAGGAACAGAAAACCAAACACTTCATGTTCTCACTCACAAGTGGAAGCTAGACTAAAGATCTGAAAAGTTATATGGGATGGTATAATGGACACTGCAGACTCAGAAGGTGAAGTGGGAAAGGGGGTGGAGGGACAAAAGAGTCACCTATCGGATACAGTGTGCATAAATGGAAGTGATGGGTACACTTAAACTCCTGACTTCTTTGCCACCTTACAATGCATCCGTGTAATCTAAACTATTTGTATCCCCTAAAACTATTATAATAAGAAGCAAAAAGCAAAAAACAAGAAAATGGTGAATGTGGACATCCCTGTCTTGTTCCAGGTTTTAGGAAAGGCTTTTAATTTTTCCCCATTCAGTATGATGTTAGCTGTGGGTTTGTCATATATGGTTTTTATGGTTTTGAAGTATGTTCCTTCTGTACTTAATTTGTTGAGTGTTTTTATAATGAAGGGATATTAAATTTTATAGAATGTTTTTCCAGGATTTATTGAAATGTTCATATGGCTTTTTCTTCATTTTGTTAACCTGATATATCATGTTTATTGATTTGCATATGTTTAGCTCTTTTTGCATCTTTGGGATGAATCCCACTTAAGCATGGTGAATAATCTTTTTAATGTGTTGCTTAATTTGGTGTGCTAGTGTTTTGGTGAGAATTTTTGCATCTACATTCATCAAGGATACTGGCCTGTAATTTTCTGTTTTTGTTGTGTCCTTTTCTGGTTTTGTTATCACGGTAATGCTGATCTCATAGAATGAGTTGGGAAGTATTCCCTCCTCTTTAATATTCTTGAAATTTTTGATTAGATTTGGTATTAGTAATTTTTAAAAGGTTTGGTAGAATGCAGAGGTGAAGCTATCAGGTATTTCTTTAATGAGACATTTTAATTATGGCTTTGATCTTGTTACTTGTTGGTTTGTTGAAGTTTTGTATTTCCTCATGGCTTAATATTGATAAGATACATGTGTCCAGAAATTTATCCATTTCTACTAGGTTTTCAATTTGTTGGCATATAATTTTTCATAATAATCTCTTATGATTCTTTGTATTTTTGTGATCTCAGTTGTTATGTCTCCTTTTTCATTTCTGATATTATTTATTTGGGTCTTCTGTCCATTTTTCTTAGTCTAGTTAAAGATTTGTCAGTTTTGCTTACCTTTCCAAAAAACCACGTTTTAATTAATTGATCTTTTATATTTTTCTGAGTCTCAATTTCATTTATTTCTACTCTCATCTTTATTATTGCTTTCCTTCTCAATTTGTATTTGGTTTGTTTGTGCTTTTCTAGTTTCTTTAGGTGTGTCATTAGGTTGTTAATTCTTTAGGTGTATCATTAGGTTGCTAATTCATTAGGTGTATCATTAGGTTGTTACATCCTTTTTGGATGTAAGTGTTTTTTGTCATAAACTTCCCTCTTAGCACTGTTTTGTCTATAGCCCATAGATTTGATATGCTGAATTTCTATTTTCTTTTTTGGTGTTTTTTTGTTGCACAGTGTTTATGTTTTTTTTTTTTGTTTTAAAGATATAGAGTACAACTTAAGATTAGGTATACAAGTGGTCATTATACAGGTTAAAGTTTTGGTCTCATTTTGATCCCCCCCTGGTTTGAAATCAGGTACCCCTATTGATGAAGTGTGGTCCCCCTCTATTTTCATTTGTTACAAAAATTTTTAATATTTTTCCTAATATTTTTATTGATCCATTGACCATTGAAGAGCATGCTGTTTAATTTCCATGTGTTTGTATGGTTTCCAAGGTTCCTCTTGTTATTGATTTCTAGTTTTAGTTTGTTGTAGTCAGAAAAGATACTTGATGAGATTTTGACTTTTTTAATTTGTTGAGACTTGTTTTGAGGCCTAACATATGGTCTATTCTGGAAAATGTTTCATGTGTTGGTGAGAAAAATGAGTATTCTGTAGCAGTTGGGCGAAATGTTCTATAAATGTCAGTTCAGTTCAGTTGGTCTAGGGTGTTGTTTAACTAAAACTTCTTTGCTGATTTTCTGTTTGAATGATTTGTCTATTACTGAGAGTGGAGTGTTGAAGTCCCTTGCTATCATTGCATTGCAATCTTTCTCTCCCTTTAGATGTACTAATGCTTGCTTTATGTATGTGTATGCTCCTGTGTTGGGCTCATAGATATTTATAATTGTTATATCCTCTTGCTGGATTGACCTATTTATAATTCTATAGTGACCTTCTCTGTTAGTATACATGGTCTTCTATATAGACTATCCTAAGTCGTCTGTTGACTAACTCCATTACTTCCTATAACCCCTCCACCCTTCTATGCTATGAAAGAATAACCAGGCTGATCTTTGCCTTTATGGTTTATTTCTTGGACCCTATTACCTAGATTTCTTTTTTCCAAAGTCTCCCAAACACTATAGCCAAAATTCAAGGCAAAAAAAAAAAAAATGTTGGGCAGAGGGTTAGATAAAATTGTATTTTCTACCACTACCATATTAGAGATTCAGGGACATTATGTATTTCAGGAGACTTCATACTCAAGAATGAGTGGCAATGGGAAAGATATATTTGTAATTCAGTATTTGTAACATCAGTAAGTCATATTTTCCTTTTTCTTTTTTTTTTTTTTTGAGTTGGAGTCTCACTCTGTTGCCCAGACTGGAGTGCAGTGGCCGCTCCCGGCGACTGCAGCCTCGACCTGCTGGGCTCCGGTGATCCTTCCGCCTCAGTCTTCCAAGTAGCTGGAACTACAGGTGCGCGCTACCACGCCCGGCTAATTTTTTTGATTTATTATAGAGATGAGGTCTCGCCAAGTTGCCCAGGCGGGTCTCGAACCTGCGCTCAGGCAATCCATTCACCTCAGCCTCCCAAAGCGCAGGATTACAGGCTGAGCCACCAAGCCCGGCTAGACATATTTTCTTTGGCTTATTTTTTCTGCCTGTATTTATTTTTCTCTACCCCTGATATAGAGGAATCTAAGAGAAATCACCTGTTCTTACTTATTTTTTTTATTTTAGTTGATATATCATAGAAGTATATTTTGGAGTACTTGTGATATTTTGATATATGTATATTATATTTAATGATCAGAGTAACTGGGATATCCATCACCTCAAACATTTATTTTTTCTTTGTGTTGGAAACATTACAATTTTTCTCTTATAGCTATTTTGAAATATACAATAAATTATTCATGTGGTTTGGCTAGTGTCACATGGCACAGGCTTGACCAACGATAGCATTGCACATTAACCTACCAGTAACATTAAGATTTACATTCCAGAACTTTGGTCAGACTAATTCGAATTAGTAGAAAGAGAGGGTCTTCTTTCATCCATTGCACTTGAATATGAACAGACAGCCTGAAACAGCTAACTCCTGCAGTGGACATTGACAATGTTGATTTGCCCATGACTCCTAAGCATTCCCCATTTCTATGCTAGTAGACACAAAGGCTTCCATTTGTAAGCTACAAATATCTCTCTGCCTAAGGGCTTTCTCTGGCCACAACAGCCCATTTTGCTGGCATATTCATGGGACAGGCTGTAAGTACCAGAGAATTAATGCTCCCAGAGCAGCTTTCTACCAATGACTGACCAGAGTTGATAGATTAAAACCCCAGCTTCCTTTCCTCTTGCTTGACATATCTCTGAAGTATAGACGAATTTACCATGTGAAGTTATCATTAGTTATTTACCTTTGAATGGATATATGTATGAGTATGTGTATATGTATACATATATTTATTTGTGTTTGTGTGACTATTATGTATATGACCATACATGTATACATATATACTCAAACACAAATATATGTGTTTGTTTGACTATGCATATATTTGTGTTTGTTTGAATATGTATATATACATGGGCACACACATAATAGTCATATAAATGCATATACTATTCATATTTTATATTGCTCTTAACATCCCTGACTGGAGGACAGGGAATGTTAGTATTTTTCCTGGCTGAATCAAAGAATGCTATTCCAATTAGTTCAATAAAATAACTGGCAATTATAACATTTTTCAAGCTAATATTCTGCCAGTATATACCAGTAAAGCAATATCATTTCTATAGTCAGAACTCATTTTATGGGTGTTTCTCTGCTTGATCAATGACAATGTCATAAATCCTTAAAGCTGGAGTCAACATCATGGCTATCAGCTCATAACCACCATCAGACTATGTCCTCATCTCCCCATGGTTTAGAATCTAGTCTCAAATGCTCAGAGAACATTTCTGCTTTTTCCCATCCCCAGTCAAAGTCCAAAATAATCAAAATCGAGAGGAAGATATTCACTTCCTGGTGGAAAGGGTAGGTGAAGAATGGAATTCTCAAGTCCTTATACCTGCAACAGACCAAAGGCAGGTTAAGTTTTTAGCAACATTAGCATGTTTGGGTTTTTTTATCTTCTCCCTTATCCTTCATACAATTTGCAGGACGAAAAGTAAAACCTTCTTAGTATATCTCTGCTTCTCTTACTTGTGTAAATACCTGAGTTTATTACATTTATTTATGCACAGGAGGGTTAGGAAGGAGATAATAGCCCAGAAGGAAATTGGTGCATAGTAGTATACTTCTTGACAGATAAGTAGGAGTAACCTCAACCTCAAGGGTCCACAGTGGAATAGGACAGGACAATGTCAACAGGTCTTGCCCCTGTTAGCTACCAGATAAGTCTTTCAGATTCCAAGTCACATACTAGTTTTTTTCTCAGTGAGAGGAATAAAAATTTAGACACATTAATCTCACTTAGGGAAATATACATTTGTTTTTAAGATGTATGTTTTTCAAATAAGGAAATATCCTTAGGTTAAAAAACCAAACAGGGGAAATAAAAAAACTGGATATTTCTTAAGCATTTGAATTTTGAGATCAAAGAACCATATCTTAAATAGCCATGTTCAATAGGCTGGGTTCATGACAAACAGTAGCTGTTCTATAATGTGAACATCGTCCCTGGACCGAGGGCTTGTAATCCTATGAGGAATCCTATGTCACTGTGCGTGGGAAGTGTTCCTTTGTATTTCCCATATGAAGGGACTAGGAAACTGTCTCAGTGCTCAGTGGGAGGCTGAGGTCAAGGTCTGCTGCCTCAAGGTGATGTAATACTTTCCATGGCTTTTGACATGAACAAAACCAGGCACAGCTTTCAACTCCCTGGGATTGAGCACCTTTTTGTTGTGTTTGCAGATGCTTCAACCAGGATTCTAATCTATTTGAGAATTTTTGCACTGTATGAATAACATCCCAAAGGCTTTAAAGGAGAAAAATATGCAGAATTCGACATAAAGATGTATGGGTTTCACTGCAAAACAATCCAGTGGGGAGATTTTTAAAATTAATTTATATTCTAAGCAGCACAACATGGAGTATTTGAGGCATTTAAGAATTTTAAATATGAAAGAGTATGTTGAATGGGGAAATTGTTTATTTGAAATAAAGCATCAGAGTTTAGAACAGGTGGGATAACTTACCTTTTTTTTTTTCACTGATGAAAATGTTGCAAAATTGAGTTTTGCTTTACCCACACAGGAGTAGTAAGAAACCAAAACACCAGCCTTCATCTGCTAAAGAGCTCTGAATATGTAACACTGCAGTCACTTCCTCACATTCAATACAAGCCACCATGTGTGTTTGTAAACAACTAAAAGACCCAGCTAATTTTGGGCAATACACAGATGAGCCATCTTGGAGAATGCCAGTCGCTTGCTAATAACTTTCTAAAATTGCTCTCCAGCACTAATTGAAACTATAAATCCTCCATTCAAAACCTAACCACTATATAACCATTAACACACTTCAGTTCTTAATCTTCTTCTTCTGGGGCACTTTCTTGCTGTATCCTTCTTCCCCTAGGAGCAGCCACATTTATTATTGCGGTTCAAATACCTTGAGATATTCCTGTTGGAGAGCTCTATAACATCCCTCTATGCAGGTCGACATGAGGCTGCTTAATGGGAAGATACACCCCATTCCCACTGGAACAAGGTAAAAAATGTTGGTGAAATATGTAATCACTTATTTCATGCTAGATGCCTACAGACAACATGGACTGAAAGAATATTTAAATTCTGTTTTGTGAAGAAAGCTTCTCTTGTCTGGTGGAGCAGGTAGAAGGTTACAGTTGCCTCTAGACAATTTGCCAGACAAGAAAAATGGCTTCGCAGACCATCTGACAGCTTTATTCTTGTGGCTCTGGCAGAAAAATAGGCAAAAAAGATTGCAGAGGCGGTTGAGTGGAATACAACACAAAAGTTCAGAAAAATATTAACTGGTTGTAAAATGAGTGGGAGGATGTAGTAAAGGAACTGGCATTTCAGTTATATAAAATCACTTATTGCAACATTTTTATAGCCAAATTATGCTCCCTTTCTGTGCTGTATCTTTGGGTCGGTTGCCCAGAATAGATGATAAAGAAACCTTACATGAGGCACAAAATGTTTATATGGAAGAAGCAGCTATGAATCATTTTATGGCTGAATCATGTTCCTGGTCACAATGAAGACCTCTTGGTAGTTTGGGTCTGATTTATATGAGCCTTGTGCCTTTATAGATCTGTTCTGGTCCCATTTACTTGCCTGCTCAGCCACTCCTGGGCCTTCTAATGGACACTTGTAATTAATGTGGAATGCTGTGATACTTGTACTGAGATGAGTCCATTTAGGACCTTCAAATAACTGGGATAACAGTGAATCTCTAAGCTTTCTGTTCTTTGAAACAGAAAAGACTGACTCAATCAAGTATTTTCTGAGATGACAGCTCCTTTGGTAGAGTCATCCTTAGTTCATTGCTTTTAGCCAAAAATTACTCATTAAATGCAGAAGAGAAATCATCCCCTTAACCCTCTTGTAAGAAGTAATAAGAACTTGGGCATTTCCTTACAAGAGCTATTTTTTAGCATAATAATTCGAGACACAGAGCGTGCGTCCTCTGTGATACTATGTCCTATAGTTTCAAAAGATAATAAGTTGAGTTTGATAACCGAAAAAAAATTGTAATAACATAGTTAGGAAAACACTGAGTAAAACAGAGTTAAACTTGTTTTTCAACTGCCGGGCAGTTCTAGATTATAGCGCTTCTAGAACCTTAACATGCGTTGTAGAACTTCAAGAAACAGACACATTTCTGATACTTATTTTACCACAGGAGTCTTTGTCTTATGGAATCTTACATGCAATCAGTTCCTTAGAATTCTCTAAGAAACAATGGCCTTTTTAATCTAAGATTTTATTATACAAGGGAGACAAGATGTTTCTTTAAATGTCAAGCAAGTTTTAACACTTTTCAAAATTTAAAAAATAACTCCCCATACTTAAGCCAATTAATCAAATGTCTTTTTTGTATTTAAAATCCTAGATGATCTGGCCCCTGCCTATTCTGTCCCTTTGTGACCATTACTTGGTTTACTTGATATCTCACACTTTAGTCACGCTTATTTCTTGCTGTTCTGTGAATACTGTTTGTGTCTCTCACTTCTGTATCCTTGAATACAATGCTTCTTCTTTCAGGAATCACCTTTCCCTTTACTTCTACCTGTTTGGTACATAACTGTTTGTCCAGAAACATGCCTAGTACTGCCTTTTATGCAGTCTTCCGTAATCTTGCTGTTTCTTTTTTTTTTTTTTTTTTTTGTGAGTTGGAGTCTCACTCTGTCGCCCAGACTGGAGTGCAGTGGCCGCTCCCAGCCACCGCAGCCTCGACTTGCTGGGCTCTGGCGATCCTTCCACCTCAGCCTTCCAAGTAGCTGGAACTACAGGCGTGCGCTACCACGCCCAGCTGATTTTTTATTTATTGTGGAGATGAGGTCTCGCTTGCCCAGGCGGGTCTCGAACCTGCGGACTCAGGCAATCCACTCACCTCAGCCTCCCAAAGGCGCGGGATTACAGGCTGAGCTACCAAGCCCAGCTATTCTTGCTATTTCAAATCAATCTCTTCTATTACATTTCATGTGGACTTCTGCTCTGGCTTATATCTACCTTCTAGTTTTCTGGTGGTTTGCTGATCTCCATGTGTTCTTCTGCCCCAATATGAGTTTCTTGAGGGCAGAGACTGTGTCTTTTTCATCTTTGGGAGCAGAACTTATTACACTGTCAGGACAGACAAAATCTAGGCCAAACTAAATTGAGCTATGTCATACCCCATAGCCCATCTCCACCTGGCCCTCTCCCCACAGCTTTTCTACAATGTTTTTGAAATGGCCAGACCCTAGGATGTTGGCAGGTTTTACCCAAAAACTGGCCTAAAAACACCGCTGTAAGTCTGAGTGTACTATACATATGAAATATGTCTATTTCATAGCTTCATGATTGACAATGTACTACTCCCAGGTGATAGATTATGTTCCCCAGGCGTGTCTGGTTTACCTGCAGAATTTCTCTATACGCACATTATACTGCAGGATTGGGAAGAGGAAGGTGAGTTTACAAAAGGTTTAATGTACCCTCTTTTTCAGATCTAGCAACCAGAAATGTACACCTCCCTGATAAGGATGCTATCTCTACATTCTTGTCTCACTCACAGTCTTTAAGTGCCCTTCCCGGAGCCCTCAGGATGATACTTGGCTTAGATTTTTTTGTTGTTATTCACTGTTGTTTCATCATTGAGAACTATCTTAGCTCTAGGCTCTACAATTTGAGCGACACTTTTTACCCTTCTGTTCAGTTTCTTTGCCAGCTGCGGCTCTGGAACTCTCAGCCTAGGTTAGCGACCTGAGCCTTCTCATTATATCAGGACACACCTACAGTTACTTTGCATCATTCCAGGAAGCAACAGAGTACAGAGTTAAGAGTAAATCATAAGTTCTGTAGTCAATCTGTCTGGGTTCCTATCCTGGTTCCGACACTAAATAGTCATGCGTTTGGGCAAATTAACCTTTGTAACTTTAATCTACTTAGCTATAAAATAAGATAACAGTAATGCCTATTGCACAAGGGTTTTGTGATAATTAAAGGAAATTACATGGGCGAAGCACCTGGCATAATGCATGGCAAGTTGTAAGGGTTCAAAATGGTTGTTTATTTTATTAGTAGAAGGACCAATTTAAAGTCCAGGGATCCCCTGGAAAATATGCTCAATATCCCCATGTGTCCTCCCCTGTAAAATGAATGTTAGTTAGCTACTGTTGCAAAACAAAGTACCACAACCTTAGTGGCTTAGAACAACCCACATGTATGATTTCACAGTTTCTGTGTGCCAGGAGTCAAGGAGCAGACTAGCTGGATATTCTGCAAGGCTGTAGTCAAGGTGTGAGCCATGACTGGGATCTCATTTGGAGGCTCAATTGGGGAGAGTCCACTTGCAAGTTCATACAGGCTGTTGTCAGAATTCATTTCCTTGTGGCTGTGGGACTCATGGCAGCTCACTTCTTCTTCAAAGTCAACCGTGGAGAGAGAGACTTCAGCATATGAGCACCACAATGTGATCACACATATCTCGATCCCTTTGTCATATCACATTGGTTAGAAGCAAGCCACAGGTTCTGTCCACATTTGAGAGAAGGGAATCAAAGGCATAAGTACTAGGAGGAGGACATCATGGGGTCATCTTAATGTTTATCCAGCACAACAGAGATGAAAATAATGGAAACCATCTCATGGGTTGTTGTGAGGTTTAAATCAACATATTATAAGCATTTAAAATGGTGCCTGATGCATAGTAGGTGCTCAGTGAGGGTTTTCCATTTATAATCAGACATAACAGTAAAGGAGAATGAATGAATGAGGCTGCTTTCAGGATTCATAACTGAGTAGATGCTTCCCAAGCAAGCTTTGTGCACAGCTAATTTCCCCAGTGGTTTTGGATCAGCAGCTGCAAGCTCTGCCGTGGGTGGTGTTGAATGTCAGCTGTAGGTGGGTATTACTTGCCTTAGTCATGTGTAACTAATTTTAAATACACTGTGTTTTCAGGCAAGTGTCTGTAATTGCCATTTTTGCTAATTGTAAGAGTAACTTGTTTGCCGTCTTCCCTCAAAACTATAAAAGTGAATCGGGAAGCAAAAAGTGGGCTTGAATAAATTGGCCTCCTCATACACGAAGTATCCAGGTATTAGTTTGGCATAACAGGTTGGCTTGTAGGCAAAGTTCAGACAATCACAGACCTGGAGTCAGCTCAGAAAGATTGGCCAACCACAAGCTCTTTAGAATATAGGCAAAGAGCACACTCATGTATTTCCTCATTCAACTTGGTAACTTTTCTGTTCCAGGCTTTGAGTTAGATGACAAGGGAACAATGGGGTAGAAACGTAGACAAAAATCATACTGGTGGAATTTTAAGAGTGTGGCCCCAAAATTCTTTTACATTCTTCCCATTTAACGGGAGGGAGAATCTATGTCTCCTCTCCTCGAATCTGAACTCTGTGACTGTTGGCCAATAGAATATGGCAGAAATGATTCGGTGTCAGTTTCTAGTTTCAGGTCTTAAGAAATTTGAAATCTCTGCTTCCTGTCCCCTAGAATGCTTGCTCTTAAAATCCAGTGGAGAGGCCATCATGTGCAGATGAAATGATAACCATAGACTCTTACCAGCCAAGTGGGGGAGCTGTCTCAGAGTACATTCTCCAGTTCCAGTAGAGCTGACGCCATGTGGAGCAGAGATGAGCTGTCCCCAGACACTGCTGCCCAAATTGCATACCCGAGCAAAATTATGGTGGTAGTTGTTTTAAGCGATTACATTTTGGGGTGGTTTGTTATGTAGCAATAAATAACTGGAACAATGCCTTTATAGTCTTGTAGAGGAGCTTAGAGTCTGGAAGAAGAGACAGATACTAATAAAAGACTAAAAAGAGTCATTGTATATCTATAGGCTAAGAGAGATGCTTTGTAGTATAGGGACATGGTTCTGTGAGGCTATATGACAAAGAAGTCTGACTTAGCCAATTCAGGCAGAGAGGGCTTCCATGAGGGAGTGGTACTTGGGCTAAGACTGAAAGTTTGGAAAGAAGTTAATTAGATGAAGGAGGGGAAAGAAACCGTTGTGCAGAATCCTGATGGTGAAAAAGAGCATGAGGCATTTGGAGACATGAAAGATCAGCGTGGCTGGAGAGGAGAAAGAGTGACACAAGACACTGTAGGCGAGCCGATGCTTGAGTAAGCCCATCCCACACTAGGCAGTGCCACTGAGTTCTTTTGGAAGAAGAAAATGAGGTTGTGGGGCTCACAGGCATGTGTAGGATGTGTGGGAGAGGAAGGGGTGAAGTTTGGCAGGGACTTGGTGTCACCTGCCCATCTTACCTACAAATGCAACCCACAATGAGTGACAGCACTGCTGGAATGGGGGTGTCTTAGTCTGTTCTGTGCTGCTATAACAGGATACCCATAGACTGGCTAATTTATAAAGAATAGAGATTTGCTTCTTACAGTTCTGGTGGCTGGGAAGCCAAGTGGTGAGGGCATCTGGTGAGGGCCTTCTTGCTGCATCATCCCATGGCAGAAGGTGGATGGGCAAGAGGGTTTGAGAGAACAAGTGAGAAAGGGGGTTAAACACATCCTTTTATCAGGAACCCACTCCTGAGATAACATTAATTCATTCATGAGGGCAGATTCCTCATGACCTAATCACTTCTTATTAGGCCCTACCTCCCAACACTACTACATTGGGGATTATGTTTCCAACACATGAACTTTGGGGACACATTCAAACCATAGCAGGTGGTCTTGATCAGCAGGGAATTAATTGCTTCCTGGCAGAAAAAAGACTGAAAAGCATCCTCTTACCAGTTCTAACTCCCTTTCTAAACTGCATTTTTCAGCTGACCTAATTCAGTAGCAATGTCTGCAGGAGTTTTTAATAGATTCACAGGGGCTAGCGTTTCACAGACTGCTCTCTATTTTTACATCTTTACAGTGAAGAAATTATCCCTTATAGCTAGGAACATTTGCTGAAATTTTAGCCCATGTTTTCTCCTCTTGCTTCTGTGTAGATGGGAAACGTTGAGCAGAGGGCTTTACATACATTTCATCCATCCGTGTGCATGAGGACAGTCATCCCTCCTTTGTTATCTAACTTTTTGATTCTTTTTTTTCTGGCAGCATCTTCTGCCCCTAATCCTCAAATTTACCCCTTTCTTCCTTTCCACACTCACAGCATGTCCACATCACCTTAAACCTCAGTCTCAACTTCATTCAAGCAACAAATATTTTCAAACAACTATCGTGGACCAGGCACTAGGAACTGAGGGGCTGGGAATGAGGACTAGCATCATCTGACCAGCTCAGTGGCTTGCAACTCTGGCAGCATATTAGAATAACTGGGAGCCCTGAAACATGTTGATGCCTTGGCCCTATTTGTGGAAATTTGGATTTGTTGGTTTCTCACTATCAAAGTGGGAAATTACAAATATACCAGGGAAGAAGCTAGAATGATCCACGTGGTAATCAGATTCAGAGACAATAGTATGAACTCATGTTTAACCTAGTCTAGGCACAAAGAGTTACATGTCAAAATATTTATAAATATATGTATATACATGGGTTAGTATATCCATACATATCTCCTTTCTCTGTCAGCTGAGACAGCCTAGAAGCAATGATACCTCAGTAACAATGAGCACACCTAGAGTCCAAATCTTGGTTTCTAATACCATTATCCAACAAGAGGAACAAGGTAAATTTAGAAAAATGACTAATTTTAGAACTGAGACAGGAAATATACAAGATATACCCAAAGCATTGTGTACTGCCAGAAAGTAAGGAAGTGATCAACAAACTAACACCACAACACTGGGGACACATCAAGGGGACACTGAAAAAGCTCCCAGTGGCCAAGATAAGAAATTTTGAGCAAGAAAACAAATAAAATAGTATTAGGTTATAATCTACAGTATAAAATAAATATCCATGACTCTATACTAGTATCCATAAATAATTAAATAGACAAATAAATGAGGATAAGCAAAATCTCCCATGAAAAGCATTCCTAATAATTTATTTACATACTTAGCCCTCAAGGAGGTGGAGCACCACTCTTCACGTCTTAAGTGCAAGCTATGCATAGTGACTTCCTTTTGAAGAGTGCAGTATGCATAGGGGAAAAAATAGTAACTTTACATTGGAGATAATTGACAAACTATAACTCAGCCAACCAGGTGACCAAGGTTAACAACAGTAATAAGTTATGTTGATAGGATGTACCCTTGATATAATAAAAGTGGTTTTACCTATGTAATCTTCCTCTCACAAAGCTGTAACTCCAATCTAATCGTGAGAGAAATATCAGACAAGCCCCAATGAGGAGCACTCTGCAAAATAACTCACTAGCGAAATTATCAAATACAAAGGAAGTCTGAGAAATTGTCACAACCAAGAGGATCCTAGAGAGACTTGGCAACTAAATGTAATGTGGTATCTTGGATGGGATCTTAGATGGAAAGAGGACTTTAGAGAGAAACTAAGGTGATCAGAATAAAGAATAGGATTAATTGTAATGTATCGATATTAGTTTATTAATACAACATATTACATATAATATATATTTTATTAATATAATATAGTATTGTTAATAAGGTGTTCATAGGGGAAACTGGGTGTGGAACATATGGGAAATCTCTTTTCTGTATTTCTAAAAGTATTCTAGGTTAAAAAGTTTATTTAAAAAATAAAAGTATCAGCTGGGCTCGGTGGCTCAGCTTGTAATCCTGCACCTTGGGAGACTGAAGTGAATGGATTGCCTGAGCCCGCGGGTTCGAGACCCGCCTGGGCAACTTGGTGAGACCTCATCTCTACAATAAATCAAAAATTAGCCGGGTGTGGTAGTGCGCGCCTGTAGTTTCAACTTCTTGGAAGGCTGAGGCGGAAGGATCGCTGGAGCCCAGCAGGTCGAGGCTGCGGTGGCCGGGAGCGGCCACTGCACTCCAGTCTGGGCGA
>CAUYQG010175141.1:0-14142 GCA_963574415.1 Tarsius wallacei | reverse complement strand
AGACCCGCCTGGGCAAGCAAGACCTCATCTCTACAATAAATCAAAAAATTAGCCGGGTGTGGTAGCGCACGCCTGTAGTTCCAGCTACTTGGAAGGCTGAGGCGGAAGGATCGCCGGAGCCCAGCAGGTTGAGGCTGCGGTGGCCGGAAGCGGCCACTGCACTCCAGTCTGGGCGACAGAGTGAGACTCCAACTCGAAAAAAAAAAAAAAAGAAGCTGGGCTGCAAGTCCTCAGCCTACACCATCAGGCAGCTCTCGTCTTTTGGACTCTCAAGGACTCTTGAGCTGAGACGGAGGAGACCACACAGTGCAGGCAGGTCCTCCGCACCACAGCCTGCCATGAAAGGGGGCATCGCCGTTTCTCCACGGCCCACGCAGGAGAGGTTCAGAATCAGTTTGCCTCAAAGGAGACATGGCTCAAGAGCATCAAGCCTCAATCAATGACATGCTATGACATGGAGGAACCTGGAGGACTTGATGCTGAGTGAAATAAATCAGTCAAAAAATGACAAATATTGTGTGATCCCACTTATAGAAGGTCCCTAGAGTAGTCACATTCATAGAGCCAGAGAGTGAATAGAGGCTGCCAGGGCTGGGGGAGGGAGGAAGAATAGGGAATTGTTAGTGTTTGATGGGTAGAGTTTCAGTTTTGCAAGATGAAGAGAGTCCTGATGGAGGGTAGGAATGGCTGCACAGCAATATGAATATGCAAAACACTATTCAACTGTACACTTAAAAATGATCAAGACGGTGACTCTTACATAGTGTGTATTTTGCCACAATTAAAAACAAGAACAAAACGTTAGATCATGTTTTCACCTTGGAAAGCAAGCCCGCCATGTGCTACCCCAACTCAGGGTGCTCAGGCATCCCCCCTCGAGTGGGTGCTTCTCCCAGACAGCCTAGGCTCTGGAGACACCTGCACCTTAGCTTTACATCAGTCCCCAAAAATTCAAAGTGGCAGAAGTAGGTAAAATCATGAGCAGCAATTTACAGGGGGAGAAACAAAGGCAGAAGACAGAGTCAGCAGTTCAGGCTTCTAGATTCTTCGTTTTGTCCACTCCTGAAAAACCAGGGCCCCAGCCAAACCTTTCAGGCTCCTACTTGTCTATGAAGATGCCCAGAGCCCACCTCACCTCAGCCTGCATTTGGGAAATTTCTTTTCCTTTTTTGGGAAATTCGCCTCTCCTCCACACCCACCAGTTACAGGGCATGTGGGTGTATCAAGAAAAAAATTTCCCAAAAAAGGAAAAGAGATTCTCCAAAGTTAGTCTCATCTCAGAGCTGTCTGCAGTGGCAACGGTCAGGCCCACTGGCCCAACCCAATAGCAGTCCCTCAGCAGAAAGGGCTTGCTAAAGTCACTGTCGCCAAATCCAGGGACAGCTGTCCTCCTTCTGCACACTGCCACGTCCTAATGCCCCACCTTTCTCTCCAAGTCCTAACCAGTGAGGCCAAGACTACCTTTTCCCTGTTCTTTAGAGCTCTCGGGAGGTTTTCTCCCCTCTCCTGAGTAACCACGAAGGGTCACCACACCCCTAACCTCTCCCAGGAACACCCCTCGTCCCACGTTCTCTTTTCTCGTTCGCCCTCCCACTCCCCAAGCTGGGAATTGAAATTCTAAAGCAAGACATTTACAAAGTTGGTTAGCTCAACTTCACAAATATTTACTGAATGCCTACTAGGTCTGTGCCACCCAAGCCTGGTGCTAGACGATGCAAAGAGATATCCAAATTATCGGATGTCAGGGGCCCAACAATGAAAAAGTAAAGTCTAGTTGGTAAGATAACATTTAAGCAAATGAAAACAAATAGAAATATCATATACAAGTAAAGTAATAATTTGAAACAGATTGTGACTAAGTGCAGAGGGCACAGACTGGCCTTAAAATGCTACAGTTTATTAAATGGAATGATCTCAGGGGCAGCTGGAGGCTGCCACAGGAAAAGCCAGGGCTGGAGCTGGGCTTGGTGGGGCTAGGAGGGTCAGAGGTGGCCATGGGCTATGCAGAGCGGCTGGTTTTGGAGACAAACACTGAGAATGGGCCACTTCATAGACACGATGGTATGAGCATACCATGCACAGGATGTGGTACCTATGTGCTCCCTGGATCAGAGATACACAAGCAGTTCTGCAAACCTTTGGTGGCCTGGAATGCGGGGTGTCCTGGGAACCCCTAGAACCTAGGAACAGACCCACCCCTATTTCACAACTGGCAACACACTGGACAGCAAGCCAACACTGTCACTGCCCCTCCTCACTCCTATGATATTCTGAGCTGTTTAAGAACAGAGCTAATAGTAAATCTCATTGACATTTTAATTTTTAAAAATAAATAAAAATTTAAATAAACAGTTCGCCAAATCACTCTTGGTTTCTCAGCTTTGGCACAGTCAACATTCTGCACAGGATCTTTCTTTGTTATAGAGGCTGGTCTGTACATTGTAAGATGTTCGGCAGCATCTCTGGCCTCCACTCTCTAGAAGCTAGTAGCATCCCTGTCCCAGTTGTGACAAAGACGACTTCAGACACTGCCAGCAGCCCTGGGAGGCAACAAGGCAAGCTGGGACAGTCACCACTCTACTTCTAGGTACTCACAGAGGAAGCTTCCAGCTCAGTTGGAGTTCAGCCCACACAAACTTGCCTAAAAAGTTGTTCTCCTGCTCCAGGTCTCAGGACCCTGCCAGCCTGGGGAGCAATCATGAGGAACAAACCATAGAGCATGCAGACCACTGGGTGTGAAGGAGACTGCCTTACCCAGCCTCTACTCTGGTCGCTTCTTTGCAACCTTTCCCATGGGACCTTCCTGATGCAACAGGGAAGACCCTTACAGTCTAAGAGATATGTTAGGGATGTTTCAACACAACTGCCACTGTCCTTTTCACTTGTAGAAAGGGCACCACTTCACTTCTGAAGATGCTGCATATGTGCACAGTCCTGGTTTGTGCAGAATAGCACTAACTGGCTCACCAGGTCAGTCTCTTCAGTTCCCAGGTCATCTGCCAGAAAATAGGCCATAGCCAAAGCCTTCCAGCCCTAGGTATGCCTTCATGCCCTCTCTCGGTCCATGCTTTTCCTAAGGCTTCTTGTTTTACCCATTTCCCTCATTCCATGCCACCTGTGCCCTAGCACACCACATGAAATACTACCCAAGCCACATCCAGGTTGCTGGGAGACCTAAATACACTAAAGAGGTATCAGTGCTCATGGCTGGGGAGCTTTAATTACTCAGGACTGCTCCTGGGATACAGCCTGGTTTCTGTGTTTGTGCCAACACAAAGGCATACCCAGGAGTCACTCTCTTTCTGTTTGTGCCACTGAGCCAGAGGGAATGATGGACTTTGCTGGACTTCAGTCAGAACTTAAGAGTTCATGACCAGAGTAACTGGTTACTAAGGAAAATCCAGGGAGCTCTGTTTTTTGGAATGGTTCATGGCCCCAGCCTGAATGTAATCCATTGACCTCTCAAGGATCTTTGGATACTGCTTGTCTGCTATGGGACTTAAGAACCAAACAGCCAGCCACAGGGAGAACAAGGTAAACCTCACGGGTGTAGGAGCCCAGTTCCAACCCCAGAGCTACTGCCCATGTGATGGCCAAGCCTGAAGAACACGAAGGGCAATGTGAGAGCCGTCCTTCATGTCTGCTTCTTACCCCAAAGGAAAGGTATGTCCAAGTGCACTGCCTCCCTGCTCCCATCTGTAGGGAAGTCCACTACCTATCAGTGCTCACCTCCAATCCACTCACCTCCATCTACCCTGAACAACAGATGTTCCCACAGCAAAAACCTTCTGCAATCCATTCACAATGGACATATATGCTCACCAGAAAGAATGTGAAGGAAGAAAATTATTTTTTAAAAAGGAATCAATGAGGTGAGAGTCATTATAGGACTAAGGCATCATATGCATTGATTTGTCCCAGAAACAAAAATAGAGAAAGGATCACATCACACAGGTTAGCACTTATGTGCAAACAGACTCACTTCTGACCTTGTATATGTCAGCTATAAAAGTCATCCAAAAATTCCAGTTCCCTAACAATCTGGAAGGTCCTTGGAGAGCAAGTTTTCTCCACTCACACTTCCAGAAGTCTGTCTAACTCCTGCAGCAGAAGAAATGAACTCAGGGTAGGACAGGTAGGGTGTTCAAGCACTTTACATGATAAAACTAAACTTTCTAAGACAGTTCCAATTTTAAAATGCCACCCACACTGTGTGCACACACACCCTCACCAAGTAGAACAGGAAAGGGTGGTCAAGTTTCTCATCTTTCAACTCTTTATAAAGCTTAGAATGTGGTCCTGCTTTAGGTTAGTTAGGGAAGACTCATCTCCTTAAGGGAAAGAGTCAGGAGATGAAATGAGTAGAAAAAGAAAAGCCAGAGATTCTACCAGGCTGGCTTTCCACTTTGGGCCTCTGGGACAACAGCAGCAAACACTCATCCAGCCCAGGAGACAGGTGGAAAACTAGGGGAATGGTAGGACAAGAAAAAGCCTGTGTGCCCCTGGCTTAGCGACCAGAAGAATGTTGATCCCATGACCAGGAGGCCTCTGAAGTTATTAAAAAAAGTCTATGCCAATATCAAATGGGATGAAGAAAACCAATTACAGCCGCAGAACTAGGAGGCAGCCCCATGACTACAGTGCGAACACATGTACTTGACACCCACTTCCACATCCAACAGATCCACAGCCTGTGCAAGTCCTTGCTATGACCCAGGACTCTGCTCTCACTTTCCACTAACTAAGAGTGCTTTGGCCAAGTCCAAACTCCTGTTAGCCTTGAACAGAAGTGGCTTCTTCCCTCACTACTTCCTCTTATCCATGACCACTGCAGAAGATGCATCAAACCAAAGGTTTCCACAGGGTGCTGCAAATTCCTCAAAATATCCCAGACTCCCCACCAGAGGCCCAAGTAGGAGCACACAGCTGCTGTACTCACATACTACGATGTAAATGACACAGCAATGAAGGAGCCTGGTGAAGGCTGGGGACAGAAAGTGGGTGAGGAGAACACTCACCATCTCATCCAGGGCGTAGCGCAAGAGGCCGTGCTCATAAAGGATGAAGAACCGCCGCTGCCATTTCTACAACAGAGCAAAGGGGAGGTGGTTAGGAGGCTCTGGGTTTTGGCCCTGGATACTGGATTGCTGGATTGTTGCATCTGACAAACCTGTATCTAAGGAATGCCGGTTCCACAGATTCCATTTCTGGGGCAGATGGCAGGAAAAGAGACCCAAGGCATAAGAACAGTGATTCACTAGCCAGGAAAGATTGATTTGTGTTTCCACATGAGTTACTGAGGTTCAACAAGAAGCTTCTGTTTTAAAATATGGAAGCTCCAGGAGCAAAAACAATGTGTGGTCACCTTTTTGTATTCCTAATGGCACCCAGCACCACAGTGTTATCACATGACATGTGTCAATACTTATTTGATGAATGATCTGACAAGACATGGAAAATTTCTGGGAAACTGCTATAAAAGGGATTGTTCTGAGGATCCACAGGGAGAGAGGAAGCAAAAAGATGGCCAGACTCCAGAATTCACCGAGGTGAAATGAGCTAACAAAAATAAAAAAGAGGAGGAGCAAGACCAGTGGAAAAAACTCCAATATCCGGGAGTGCCTGACTGGCAAAGAGTCTCCCCTCCCTCCCTACTCTCACAATGGTCAAATGCCATCAAAGGCTGAAATGAAAAGGACTACAAGGGCATATATCTTGGCCTAAATCATTATTGACAAGCACAGCTTCAGAACCCAAAAGACCATTGTAAGGGTCCATGACCCATTTTCACCGTTTCAAAAAGTCCAACCATGTTCAGATTTTTATTGGCAATAAGGCCACAAGAACTAACTATAAAAGCATGTCTCCCTGCTTTGGGCCAGAATTATATCATTTATAATAACAACTTTCCTATCAGAAGCTGGAAGTTGCAATTCTGCACAACTTTAATATAAAACAGAGAAGTGAACTACTCCCTGAAAACTGCAGCCTGGCTGCATCAGTTGCTCCTGAGTCCTTTCATCTGGGTGGCATGAACAGGGACTCAAGCAGCCTTGCAAAGAGGCCCTGTAGAGGGTTGGTTCCATGCTGGGAGTTTAGGCAGAGGCTACCTAGACATGTTTCCCAGGAACAATTCCAAGGCCCCTATGTGTTGTCTTTGAAATCAAAACCCATTTCAAAAGAAATCCCAAAGACCAGAGGCACAATGTGAGGTCTGTAGGGCCAGAAAATGGAGCCCAAGGTCCCCGCCCCAGAATGTATTCAGAATGGAGAGGGGGTGAGCCACAGAGACCAAGAGGACAGGGAAGGGAGCTCCAGGGGATGCAGGGGACAAGAAGGGGAGAGAGCTGGAGCAAAATTCACAGGGTGTGAACAGCAGCACTCATAAGAAAGACCGTGAAGAAGTAAGGACAGTTTTAATTGGAGTCAAATCCAAAAGGGCTTCCTGGCAGAGGAACAAACCCCAGGTCAGGACTATCTCGCTGATCTAGTGAGACTGGCTGGAGAGGAAGGGAGGTACTGCAGGAATTGGGAATCTAATTAGCATTATGCAAACTTTGCCGAATTGCTCTTTTGCCTCTCCCATTTAACTGTCTCTAGAGTCAAGCTGATCTAAAATATAGGCAACACCCTCACAAGAACATCTCATTCTGGAGGGAGGGCTATGCACAACCATGTGCAATTCAGACTTCATCTGTGGGAACTATGAGTTTGCCAAATTGGGGGAGTGGGGGCAGCCGCTGATACTACCATCCCAGGATCCACTGTTCAGCTCTCCATCTCCCTCTCCATTTTGTCAATTCACCCTCAGATGGGCCCCCTTCTCTGGTTCCTTCCACCCTGAGAATTCCCTCCAGTGCCTTTACCCGAGACCGGTGCACTGGGTTGTCAAAGTCAGTCCCATCTGGAGCCAGGAGCAGCCAGCCACCATAAATGGGTTTTGCCTAGAAGAGAAAAAAAAAGGGCAGGTCATTAGCACTTTGGACCACAGAGAGGGAACAGGTCAAGTTAATGACTGCTTATCCTGAAAACAAAAGTTGCCTCTACTCAGAGGACACCATGCCACCCGTTCATGAGTCTGCAACAGCTTGAGAGTCAGGCTGGTGGGGATCGTGCAGCATCTGATATGGAGAGGGGAATGCAGAGGACAGAAGCCTCTAAGACACATGCTGCCTCCCTCAAATTCCTGGTCAAACCACCAAGATCAGGGGAAAAAATGCCATTTTATTCAACAAATATGTGAGCGCCAATGTGTGCCAGGCACCAGGAATGGAATACAAATGACACAGTCAAAAGCCCTCATCCTGAAAGATACTGAAGAAGGCCTTGGTGATCAAAGCCAGCTCTGGCCAAGAGTCATCAGCTGACTGGCTGTGTGGCCGTGGGCAAGCGCCCTCTGAGTTTCAACTCTCCCATCTGAAAAGTGGAGATGACGACAACTCTGTCTCTACCTCATGAGTTTTATGTGAGGATTGATGAGATAATGAAAGTAAAACCCAGCAGAAGAATGTAAAACAGAGCTGCCACTTTGGAAAACAGTCTGGCAGTTCCTCAAAAAGTTGAACATAAAGTTGCTGTAAGACCCAGTAATCCCACTCCTAGACATATATATACCCAAGAAACCTGAGAACAGGTGCTCAAATAAAAATTTACACATAAATGCTCATAGCCAGTATATTCACATCGCCAAAAGGTGGCAACAGGCTAAATGTCCATCAACAGATGAATGAACAAAGTATGATCTATCCACATGATGGAACATTATTCAGCCATAAAAAGGAATAAAATACGGACACATGCTACAACATGAATGAACCTCAAAAACATGCTGACCCTCAAAACATATTATAGAATTCTTCTTACATGAAATATCTAGAATAGGCAAATCCATAGAATAGAAAGCAGATTAATGGTTGGGCTTGGGGAGGGGGAATTGGGAATGACAACTAATGAGTATGGAGTTTCTTTCTGGGGTGATGAAAATGATCTAGAAATAGGTAGTGGAAATAGCTGTACAACATTGTGAATATGCTAAAAAAAACACCCAACAGTACATTTTTAAAAGGTGGATCTCATGGTATGTGAATTACATCTCAATTTTTAAAAGCTACATGAGAATAAAAAACACTGAGCACAGTGCCTGGCCTGTGAGTTCTCAATAAATACCAGGCATTGCTATATGTTTACCATACGTTTACTGCTATATACTGCTCCCAAGACCTGGGCAGGAACTCAATGTGGGTGCAAAACCCAGACAGACACTCTGGCTCCAACCCTGTCCTCAGTCACAGCCAGCTGGCGAGAAGGGCTTGGAAAAGGTACAACCAGGCCAGTTTATCCAGTACTTTTTGGAGGACAGTAACACAAATTAAAACCCAAACCCTCTGCGGCTTATACACCTAGACTGATCTTGGGATAAGCCTTATGGGTCTTCCTGATGTGCTTTTTATTCAAACTAGAGGCCCACTATCTTGTTTGATAGCTGTAGACTCTGTGACTCAGAGGGCAGGTTGCTTGCCGGAAGCCATACAGCTCCCAGGCTGAATTAAGAACCCACTCCTTTCTTGTCTATCAGTCCTCAAGGCCCTCAGGAGCGCTGGCTTTTCCTACGAAGAGAGCAGGTAAGAGGGGCTTTGTGCCCAGGGTAGGGGGACAGGGCACAGGAAGAAAGGGAGAGACTTGCTTTAATGAATTAAGAGAGTGAGTGCTGGCTATAGGTTAGAGAGACCTGACCCAGGAGGGGTGTGTGGAACAAAATCCCACCTGGGAAGGCAGAAGTGAAGGAGAGCAGAGCTCTGTTTTCTCTGAGAACACTAGCTGCACCCAGCCAGTTCCCAGGCAGACAGGCTTGGCCTCTCTCTGCAACACTCTGGGGACGTGCCCTAAGTGGACCTATCCAAGCCTGCACGTGGCACAGAAAAGTCACAGCCAGGGCTGGACCATGCCCTGCTTGTATCTGAACCCAGTGACTCCACCCTTGGTTTCTCGTCAACCACTGGTGCCCACCTCTCAGAGGTTGGACCACAAAGCCGTCTCTTCATCTCTAGCTTGACTGCACCACTTTGCTAGCCTCTGGCTACAGGGTTTTGGAGTGACATCACACCATTAGCTACATTTACCTGGCCTTTCCCCAGGAATAACAGTGGGGACCCAAGGGACTGGCACACGCTCCCTCAGACCCCAAGCCATGGTCTCAACCCAGCCCACCATCAGCGCTGGCATCCAACATCTGCTCAGGCCTTCTGCATCATGGCCCTGTATGCTGGATACTAGGGAGCCTGCAGCAATTACCTCACTAGGCCCTGACTTCCTGATAAAGATCACCCCAGAGGGGACTGATCCAGGTGGACAGGTCAGGCAGATGGAGGGCAGAAGACAAGGAACCAGGGGCGTGGAGGAGCAGGCTGGGGAGCAGGTGATGCCTCATCCAGCATTCATTTACCAAGGGAAACCCAGAGTGACAGAAAGTAGATGAGTGGTTGCCTGGGGTTCGGGGGACAGAAGGGTTGGGGGTGACAAGTAAGGGCTGCAGGGCTTCTGGGGATGATGAAATGCTCTAAAAGTAACTGTGGTAATGGCTGCACATCTTCGGAAATATACTAAAAATCACTGAGTTGTATACTTTAAATGGGTCAATTGTATGGTATGTGAATTTGTTTAAAAACATCACTTACCAAGGTTTATGTCAGGCAGTCGGGAGGCAAAGATAAAGACAAGGCTGCTCTTACCCTCACGGGCTCACAGTCCAAGGGCAGCATCAGCTAATGTAAGTACTTCCAGACCCAAGGAAGACAAGCTTCTGGGAGAGGCGCAAGATTTGGGAAGCTTCATTCAAAGAGACAGGGACAAAGGTTACAAAGGGCAATGACCTGATCCATTGGTTCATAGGAAGGAAGCTGGAGCAGGCCAGACAGGAGACAAAGAGGACAGGAGGTCAGGCGCCACTGAAGCAGGACTGACAGATGAGGGGATGGAGCATGCCGCTCCTGAGAAGGCTGCCTTTGTGCCGGCAGATGGGTGGCCACAGGACTCCAGATCTACCCTGCCCCATGCCACCCTGTGCTGCCATGATATAGGCAAGGCCTGTGAAGGAGGCAAGGACACCCTTGCTGCTCCCCAATATGGGGGAGGCCTGGGGTGGAAAGACACTCTGGGCAAGGGCACAGCTGGAAAACAGGTGCAGTGGCAGAAATGTCTGCACTGTGGGGCCACGAGGAACCATCTGTAACTATTGAAAACCCATTCCGCAAGCCCAGAGAGCCCAGGGACTTGGGCCAAAGGTCTCACACCAATCTTCCTTCCCACAGCCTACCATGCAGCCTGCTTAGCTCCCCCAGCCTGGCCCTCTCTTCCATCCCTCAGGGATCCATCGAAACATCTCTTCCTCAAGGGGACTGTCCTGACCCTCCTCACTCAGTCTCTAGTGACTCGCCTCTGTCATTTCAATAATGACACATTGCAGGACAAATTTATACCTATTTTTTGTATTATGTAATTACGCTGTTATGACATGGCTGCCCTCCCTCACACCAGAACCTTCACTCCAGGAAGGCAGGAATGCGGAGGGAAGGGAGGCAAGCACCCGGCCAGCTATGACCAGCAGATCACCTGGGTGTGTAGTAGTGCCCTCTCTGAGCTTCCTTCTCTTCAGATAACCTGGATCCTGACTTGGCCACTAGACACTTGTCCCCCAGAAATGGGAAAAGCTTTCCAGGAAGAGCTGCTGCTTCTCTCACTATGTCTTGCCTCCCACACCACAGCAGACCACTGTGTCTGTAAGTCCAGATGTGCCCATGGATGAGAGGCTCCACACATGCCTACCTGCTTCCCAGGGTGACAGGGAGCTACCTGTGACAGGCCCTAAGGTATTCCTGGGAGCTCTATAATGAACTAAAACAGACAGTCCAAAAAGAAGCTGGTACAGGGGAGTGTGCTTTGAAAACTGAGTGGTACACTTAGTTCTGCAGTTTTCTAGTTGGTTGGCTGGGCTTTTTGGAGGGAGGCAGGAGGAGCAGGTATCTGCTGTTGACACTGGGGATGCAGGCTGAACTGTAAGTGACCCACACAAGCCAGAGGCTGCACTTCTCTGAATAGTCTCTGGAAAGAGGCTGCTAGTGGTCTATGCTCTTCAACCCAAAGCTCTTCCAGAAACTTCTGTTCCTGGAAGATGGAATAGACATACATTTCTCTATTCCTCCTGCTAAATACAACTAAAAACCCTGGACATCGCGTATAAGACAAACAGGAGAAGACTCTGAAAAGTGGAGAGAAAGAGGCAGACAGAGGTCTTGGGACCCAAGAAGCGACATGGTAGCATCTCCTCTGGGCTTTACTTTTGTCTCTTATCCCAGACTGGGTACTGCAGGAGCTGGAAACCGCAACAGGCACACACCCAAAATACCCCAACAAAAAGTATGCTCTCTGTAGCTGAAGAACCAGAAAGGAGCAGCCCAGCAAGACCGAAAACTCTCAGACAATAACCACCCTACTCTGGCCAAATGCCACAGGAAAGACTGCAACCCCACCCCCAAGTGAGCAAAGACTAGACCTGTACCCTCGTCAGGCTGTAACAAGGTGACCAACTGTTCAGGGTGGTATCAAAAGATGCCAAGTAGGAACTGGGCCTTACATTCCCAATCAGCAGTAACAAGGACCCCTCCCTCTCCATGCCAGGGTGATGTTAGAGGAGGCCAAGTAAAGAGTCAGAGTTTTTATCACCACCCAGCAGTTAGGGAGCCAACCCCACTAGGCAGTAATGAGGAGCCTCCCCAGAACAGGTGTCAATGGAGGCCAAGTAGTGGTCTCCTAGCTCCACCTGAGTAACTAGATGGTGACCCCTGCTGGACCACTGTCAGAAAAGCTAGCTGGGCTCGGTGGCTCAGCCTGTAATCGCGCGCCTTGGTCGGCTGAGGTGAGTGGATTGCCTGAGCCCGCGGGTTCGAGAATCGCCTGGGCAACTTGGTGAGACCTCATCTCTACAATAAATCAAAAATTAGCTGGGCGTGGTAGCACGCGCCTGTAATTCTGGCTACTTGGAAGGCTGAGGCGGAAGGATCGCCGGAGCCCAGCAGGTTGAGGCTGCGGTGGCCGGGAGCAGCCACTGCTCTCCAGTCTGGGTGACAGAGTGAGACTCCAACTCAAAAAAAAAAAAAAAAAAGAAAAGCTAACTAAAAGAGAAGGTTCAAAGGAGACCCAGAGTCACGCAACAAAATACAAAAACGTCCAGGTTTCAATTAAAAAAAAAAAAAAAATCACCATTATGCCAAGAACCAGGAAGGTCACAAACTGAATGAACAAAGATAATCAACAGATGTCAACATCAAAATGACTGACATGTTAGAATCCGCTGACATTTAATTTAAAGATTTTAAAGCAGCCATGACATAATGCCTCAACATGAAATTATGTGCACACTTGGAATAAATGAAAAAACAGCAAAGAAATCTAAGACTTAAGAACTACATGAAAATTCTGAAACTGAAAAAATACAATTAAACTAAAGATATACAACTAAACTAAAATATAAAGAAAGCAAAAGTAAGGAAAAATATATCTGGAAAGCAGCCAGAGAAAAATAACACTTTACAGATAGAAGAAAACCAAATAAAATGACAACAGGTTTCTTATTAGGAACCATGAAGGCCAGAGGGAAGTGCCACAATGCTTTTCTGGTGCTGAAAGAAAACAACTGCCAATTCAGAATCCTATACTCAGTGAAAATATCTTTCAGAAATGAAAAGGAAATCAAAACATTCTCAGATAATGGGAAAACTAAGAGAATTTGTTAGCAGACTTACTCCTAACAAAATGGACACAAAAAAAGCACTCTAAACAAAAAGGAAGTCATAAAAGAAAGGACCTTGGAATATCTGAAAGGAAGCAAAACACAGTAGACAAAAATATGGGTAAACAGGCTTTCCTTCTCTTGAGTTTTCTAAATTGTTTGATGACTGAAGCAAAAATTATAACACTGTCTCATTTGATTCTAAATGTATATAAAGGAAATAGTTAAGACAATTATATGAGGAAGGGTAAAAGGATGTACAGATAGGTACTCTCTTTACTTGAACTAGCAAACATTATGTTTACATAATGTAATGCCTAGAGCAACCATTAAAAAATAAGTACAAGCTGGGCACATGGCTCAAGCCTGCAATCCCAGCACTTTGGGAGCCCGTGGGTTCGAGACCAGCCTGGGCAACTTGGTGAGACTTCATCTCTACAATACATCAAGAAATTAGCCGGGCATGGTGGCATGTGCCTATAGTTCCAGCTACTTGGAAGGCTGAGGCAGAAGGATTGCCTGAGCCCAGCAGGTCGAGGCTGTGGTGGTCGGGAGCATGCCACTGCACTCCAGCCTGGGTGACAGAGTGAGACTCCAACTCAAAAAAATGAAAAAAATAAAAAATAAAATAAAAAGAAAGTACTTTTTAGAAAATATGCCGTCAAGCTATTATTTAAACTATTAAATATGTTTCATTACATTTTAAAACTTTTAAAAATGTACTTGTCAAAAACACTGCAGTTTTATTTAGTCAATAAACTGGGAAGTGAAATTGACTCAGGAAAGCCAAGATGAATTACTGGATAGACAATAGAATCGGAAGAAAGGATATACCTCTGTGTTCTTTAGATTAAAGGAAACAGTATTCCTAATCTTCAAAGAGTGTAACCATGGATCATCTTTGCGTCTCTTTGCACTTAAAATTGGTGGCCACATAATTGCATCCAGTTTTAAAATAGTGCTTTTATATTTGAAAACTGACATTTTTTTTTCCCTCTTACAGCTGGGAATGGAGGAAGAAGATGTGATTGAAGTTTATCAGGAACAAACGGGGGGTCATTCAACAGTTTAGATATTCTTTTTATTTTTTTTCCCTTAATCCTTTTTTATTTTTAAAAATAGTTCTTTTGTAATGTGGTGTTCAAAACAGAATTGAAAACTGGCACCCCATCTCCTAAAACCATCTGGTAATTTGAATTATAGTGTTCATTATTCATTATTGTTTGTTTTCATTGTGCTGATTTTGGTGATCAAGCCTCAGTCCCCTTCATATTGCCCTTTCCTTTTTAAAAATTACATGTGTGCACAGAGAGGCCACCTTTTTCAGGACTGTGCATTTCAGGCTTGTGGTAAGATCA